>CM076575.1:1958421407-1958727365 GCA_034641835.2 Pinus albicaulis
ATACTTTTAAAAGATTTATTGAAAAAAACAAGTTGGAAAATATAAGAGAGCGGTGTCTTATGAATGTTGAACTTGATACTACTCTTAATCATTTCATTTAGAATGGGCTTGACAATATCCAATATCAAATAATACAAGGTGATTGTAAAGACATTGCAAAACTCATATTTAAAATGGAATATGCCCTAGTTATTGCAGATATTCCTCATGGTTTTAATTTCCCAGGCATTGAATATGATAGTGAACTACTTATCAAGCTTTTAATAAAGTGGTTACGGGTTTTCAAGAAGTCACAACATTACCACTTTAGAGATTTGTGACATTTCATTCAGACACAGTTTGCAATATTATTAACAAGCTTCAAGGGAAAAACAAACTCAATGACGCAAATTATATGTTAAGACATTGAAATTGTATATTCGATTACTGTTAATTTTTTTTAATTATGTACAATTTAATTGAACTTTTACTATTTTATGTTATAATGCAGAAGTCAAATCTTATTTTTTCTGAAGATCAGCCTATTATAAATGATTGTGAGTTCATCCATGTTAAATGTTGGACAAAAGAGGATAGCTATAAGTCTATTCTTCTGAATCAAGTAGATGGGAAGAGTCATAGTCAAGTACTGGTTCATGATATTGTTGTAAAAAAAACTAACATATGAGGATAAAGATGCAAAAAACATAGTTACCAATCAAACGAGAAAATTACCTAGTACTCATTTTTTTTAGGGAGCAAAAAAAACACACGATTTTGAAAAGTGGTGATGCAAAACCACCAGTATTTTTGGCACTTTAAATTTTCTTATGATTTTTTGTTTTTAATGTCACAATTTTGATGTCGATTTTGAAAAGTGGTGATGTAGAATAATCTGTTTTTTTTTTAGCATATTTTTGGAACTTTAAATTTTCTTTGATTTTTTTTTTTAAATATCATGTCAATTTAGAAAAATGGTCATTTTTTAGCACTTCAAATTTTTTTTATTTATTAAGTATGAACATTTGTTTTAAAATGTTAATTATTTTCATATTAATTTGAAAAGTGTTGATGTAACATCAATCCATTTTGTTTAGAGTGGTGATTTTCATCTTCTTAATAAGACATAGAAATAAAATAAAACTAAACTTGACATATATATATATATATATATATATATATATATATATATATGAAAAATAAAACAAAAATAACTTGAAAAATAAAAAAAATAAAAAAATAAAAATAAAAATCTATAAACAAAAGAATTTAAAAATTGAAATTTAAAAAAAATAATAATAATAATCAAAATACTAAAATTAAAAATAATTAAAATTCGAAAATTTAAAAAAAAATATATATATATATATCTATATATATATATATATTAAAAACAACACTCAAATAAAAATTTAAATTAAAAAGAAAAAGTAAAATTATTAAATTTTCAAATTAACAAGTATATATATATATATATATATATATATATATATATATATATATATATATAAAAAAAAAAAAAATAAACAAATTTTTAAAATTAAAAATAAAATAAAAAACCTAAATTAAATATATATATATATATATATATATAAGTTTTAATTAAACTGCATCGCCGCTGCAGGACTCGGTGAACAGGTGGCAGAGATCTTTTTATTTATTTATTTTTTAATTTAATTTTTTTTAGTATATTTATATTTTATTAAATCTAAGACTTTTGTGATTCATAATGTAGATAAAATGTCTTTCAGAATAATCACATCATTGGGATTAGGTCGACATTTCGAACCAACTAATGTGGAATAATATTTTATATTTTTTTAATTTAAATTTTTTCTTTTATTACTATTTTTTTTTTTTTAATTTGAATTTTTTTTTCTTTAATTTTAATTTTGACTTTATTTATTTATTTATTTATTTTAATTGAAAAAAAAATAACTTTTTACTGAAAAATGCATTTTTCATATAAATATATATTTTTTTAATTTAAATTTTCTTTTTCAATTTTTTTTTAATAATAATTTGCTTTTTAATTTCTTTTTGTTTAATTTAAATTATTTTTATTTTAATAATTTATTTTATTACTATTTTTTTTAACTATTTTTTTATTTTAATTATTTTTTTTATCATTTTTTTTTTAATTATGTGGATTTTTTTAACTTTTTCTTCTTCTTTTTTAAATCATGTGTTTTTTTTTTTTCCCTTTTATTTTCTTCTGAAATTTTGTGTTTTTTTTTTTACTAGTGATATTTTATTTTTAATAACATGCCTAAAAATCGTTGGAATTTTATTTTCATAAAGGTAATATTTTATCTTGAATGTCATCCTTGAATTTTTAAGGCTTTTCAGAGACACGATAATAAATTATCCTTAATACTATGCGTAAAAATTGTTGCAATTTTAAAGCTTCTGATATTTTATCTTTAATATCATGTGTAAAAAATGTTGCAATTTTAAGACTTTTGATATTTTATCTTTAATGTCATGTTTATCGTTGAAATTTTAAGGCTTTTCAGAGTCGTGATATTTTATCTTTAATGTCATTATTAAAAATTGTTGACAATTTACCCCGAAAAGAAATAGATGTTATTCCAACATTAACACTTTTTGTTTTCAAGGTGTTTCTTGCACACAAAAAGTGACAACGTTATTCCAGCAACAACACTTTTCGTTTTTAGGCTTCTTTTTGCACACAAAAATTTGACGACATTATTCAAGCATCAACACTTTTCGTTCTCAAGTTGTTTTTTGCACACAAAAATTTGGCAATGTTATTCCACCATCAACACTTTGTTTCAAGGATGTTTTTTCTATCCTTTTTCAAGAAAAAAACTTGGTTTTTAGCATAATTTAAAAAAATGTTGAACTTTGACAACAACAAAAAAACAGTGCATTCTGGAAGACACACTTTTCGTTTTTGGGCTGTCTTTTCATGTTTTTTGAGTTTTTTTGGGTTAGAGTTCTCGTTTTGAGGTAATAGTTCCGTTTGATCGATAACTATGTTAAAGGAGATATAGTTAACATTTATCAAAAACCATAAGCATTGATTAACTATCTTATAGATCTATGTTCAAATGAAGGAGATTGGGTTTTGGATTTATTCTCAGGTTCAGGTAAGTTTTATTATACAACATTGAATTTAAATATTTTAGTTTTTAGTTTTTATGTGTTTATACTAATTTGTTTAATTATTTCTTTTGTGTTTGATGATTAGGTACAACATTCGCATGTTGCCTAAAAAAAAAAAGAAATTGCATTGCCATTGAAAAAAACCCACTTCAATGCAAATTTATTCAACAAAGAATCACTGCTCTTCAATTTCTTCCAGATGCATGCAAGAAGTTGGTTTGAGGAAAAGAGATTTTAATGAATCATGTGTGGAAAAACAAGCAAAGGAACCTCAACCACCATTGTATAGAATGACTGGAAAATGACACTTTGGAAGATTTGCAGACATGAAAGATCCATTAGAAGATGACAATGACCAAAATGAAACAAAAAATGTTTCGGAAGAAAACATAAATGATGTTCTAGAAGATGTTGAACATGGATTAGTTGATATTATTGATGATCTATAAGTTATGTTTGCAAATAAAGCTCAGTTTTGAGAGCTATTAATAAGTTTTGCTTGTAATGTTTATACTTTGATATTTTATGAGAAGAACCTTTATTTTTTGCCAAAAACCTGTGATTACTATTAATTTTTGACATAAAATTCATAAAAAATGTTATTTTCTCAAGTTTATTTGTTAAGATTTTCCCAAAAAAATACTTTATTTAACATGTTTTTTTAACAAAAAGTCTCAAAATGTGTATTTTTTTTATTGTATTTATATTGAAAATGTGTATTTTTTTGTCATATAATTAAAAATATTGGTTTTTTAGTGACAATTATTTGATGTGCATTGAAATATTAATTAACGATACATAAACATATAGAAAATCCAAACTTTAAAATATTGACCATTTTTGTAATTTTTTTTACTATGTGAAAAAATGAAGATTTCATTACCAAAAAAAAAATTAAAAACAAGTACATAAATGCACTTAAAAATAAACATCTCAGGGAAGAAAAAGATTGTAGAAAATGTAGTGTCAAAATCAACCCTCTAAAAAAAATTGGGTGATTATGCACCACCACTATTCAAAATCGACATGAAAATCATCACATTTAAAAAAAAAAGGGTGATTCTCTTTTCAAAATCGGGTGTTCTTTTTTGCTACCTCAAAAAAGTAGGTACCAAGTCACTTTCCTATTTGACCGATAACTATCTTTTCAAAATCGGGTGTTTTTTTTGCTACCTCTAAAAAGTAGGTACCATGTCACTTTCCTATTTGATCAATAACTATGTTTGTTTTTTTACCGTCGGCTCTGCATCCTTATTTACACATTGCAATGGATATGGATTTGGATGATCACGAACTTCTAGCCCCAACTTTTTGACCAGATCTCCTGCAATGAGATTTCCCTACGATCCTGAGTCAAATAAAGCATCAACCTTTGTCTTATGAATTATATCATTATATGGAAGAGTTTGGTCATTTCTTGTTAAACCCAACAATAGACTAGATAGAGAATAGACAACATAGGAAAGATAAGCATGAGTTATAATATTATTCACAGTGATATACATTTATAGTACATTAGGTGTGACTCTTGGATTCCACATTCCAAGATCACTTGGATTCCTCTTTGACTGTTCGCCTTCCACACTAACCCTAGGAGGATTAGGTGTCCAACATTCCCTCCCTTAATCCAAAGGGGTATGTGTGAGTCCAAGAAGAGAGTTGTAATAAAAAATGGCAGCACTATACTAAATGTGCTCTCTAAAATGTTGCGATAAGGAGGTGGTTTAAGGATGACCACCAACACTGGAATGCTTAGTGCAGTTCTCGGAACTCTTCCAAATCTGGCAAGAAGCTGAGGTCTTTTTCTAAAGGAAGTGCTCCTCATATTTTGAAGAGGGAGACCTTCATCCTAGAAGAAGGTAGGTCTACAACCTGCGATGGTTTAGGGATGACCACCAACTCTGGAATGCTTGAGGCATTTCCTGGAACTCTTCCCAAAATGGCAAGAAGCTGAAGTCTTCTGCTAGAGGAAGTGTCTCGAATTCTTTGAAGAGAAAGAAACTCAATCTCACATAGATGGTTTAAGGCTGACCACCAACCAAACTCATGGGCATCTGTATCTCTGGCTACAACTCTGAATCTGGAATGGCAGGTTGTAGCTCATGCTTGCTTGATGTGGCTTTGAAGCTTGTATATGACCATGATTTCCCCCCCTGTCAAATAAAAGGTGAGATGATGGCGAAAACTCAATTGCAAGATTGTTCAATACTCAAGAACAAGTCCTGACATATGACTGAAACATCTTCTTGGTTGTTGATGCCCATTGCCAAGAAGTGATCCATCCAAGATGAATCTTTGTTCCTGCAGGAGGCTTGTTTCTGAAGCATTTGTGTGAATAATGGGTGTGTCGACCATAGTGCTTGCATGGGTGAAGATCGAAATAGTGATCTTTCATATGGCCAACTCGATCACAGCGTTGGCATTTTACGATTTTTTGTTGTTGTTGTGGAAGAGGAGCATAATCTAGAACAGTTGTAGGTGAGCTATCATGAAGAAATCCGGTACTCTGAAATTTGATGGGCTTGGAGTAATCCAGAATATGAAAGAACACCTCCTTGTCATATCCAAGACCTATTCTATGCTTGTTATGGACAAGCTCTTCCCAAGGTTTGATGATGGGCTTGGGAAGTGCATGCTGCATTTCTGCATCTTTTTGCACATCTGCTCCTGAAATGGGTATTGATTCTACAATTTTTTGTTGTTGATGTGAGTTTGTCTCAATGTTCTGAACAAAAACAAGTTCAGAATGACGACTCTTATGTTTTAATTCTTCTTGCTGACGCTGAGATTCTAGTTGCAGAAAATCAATCTTTTCATATGCATTTTGTAGGCATAATTTAATGTTGAAAAGAGTGTCTTTGCTAACATTTACCATGCCATCAACGATGGAAAATATCAGTGTTCAAAAAATCCAATATTTTGTCAACTTTGGCCATTATCTCAGCATAAATGAAAGCTCAATAATCCTAATACACAAGCCCCAACTTCCAAAGATTCCAAAAAATGAGGAATACCAGCTCTCTATCAAACTATGATTAAATATATAATGCAGACATAAATATCTCACGCACTAGAAAGGAGATCAATCATTAAAAATATTTCAGCGCTTGATTCTTAGAGTCTTCTTGATAGTAACTATTTATGATAAACTACCATCATAATTATACTATTGAGATGTTGGACTTCGAAAACAAGGCACTCTACCAAGCATTAGTTTCTAGGCCACTCATCATTCAAAATCTAACCCAATAATAGCTAATAAATAATATAAAAATGACTAACAAAAGCCTAAAGAAATCACCATGATTTCTTCTCTTGATACCAAGTGCTTGTATCTGAATAATGCACTGTGTAAGAGCGCAGCAGTGTTGAGAGTGCATATAGATTAGAGTGGAGGACCGAGCAGTGTTGACTGCACGTGGAGGAGGAGAGCAGAGTGTATAGGAGGCTATGTGAGTGGGAGTCGGTATGGAGTTCACAAGAGTTCACCTAACGGTCTTCAACATATATCAACCATCCAGAAATAAGTTAACACAGAGGATTTAACAACACCACACCAATTTTACATGCTCATTTTATGGCTCTCATAAAATTGTTTCGTTTAAAGGCATCATACACCAACACATTCACATAGCAGACCAGTGTATATATCAGGGTCACGGTCATGATCAAGCCAACTTAAAGTCAAGATTTATGACCAGAGTCAATGTCTCTTCAACGGTTGACGTAGAGAAGCAATACACGAACAAGATGTTGCTCCCTCCATCGCAAGCGACCCATAGACTCCAACCATTCCACGTTCACCGCACCAGGAGTCACATCAACGCACCATATACAACAACCATATACTCAACGCACCATAGAAAAAATCCATCGATAACAACCAACGCAGTAATCCAAGGTAGCATTGATTCCATCAGATCATAAATCTGCATTCATTTTTGTAAGCATTCATCCATATCTATCGTCATTGCACACAGTTTCCGGAGGAGTTTCCAACCGATGAATTGTTACACACATATGTCGCACGCAGTCTGCAACGATAGGGAACAAAAATTACTCCAACGCTGAGTACGACAGGGATTTGGCAAACGTGCTCTGGTATGGGGTCAATCTGGCATGGACCGGTGTGGGAGAGCAACCGTCGGAGAGCTACGCAATAGGGTGCGAGGGTGAACAGGGACTGGTTCAGGCTAAGGGTCTCGAGGGTGTTGTGGGAGCACAGTCGAGGGATGGCGTGAGGTAGGAGCCGAGGAGTCGGTGAGCTGTGAGCGGATTGTACACCAAGCTTAAATAGATGTGGTGGGTGTGTGTGGGAGAGCAAGGGCTAGGTAGCATCGAAGAAAGAAGATGAAGCTCGCAGGATTGAAAACAATGTCCAACGCGCATGGAGAATCGATATGGGGGGTGACTTGGACTCCTGCCACAACCTCAAGGCCAACTAAACTGCTCAGCAGATCGCTGGATGAAAGTGTTAAGATATGGAGTGGCGATGAATTGGAAGAAGAGGCCACCAACACTAGCCATTCCCTGGGAGTGGTTGTAGTGGCCGCCCATCCTACGACCCCAATTTCCGCTTCCACCTCCCTCGACAGCGTTGTCTGCGTCTTTGATGTCGACACCAACACCATTGTTTCTATGCTCGAGTCGCCCCCTTCAAAAGCCTGGAACATGTGGTTCCATCCCAAGGGAGATATGTGCTAGATGGGGTGAAGCTAGCCTCTGCGAATGATTCAAAGGTGCAGGAAGAGGTGTTTGTGCTTTTCGGTAATATTGACAGTCTGGATATGCAAATTGCGAGTTCAAATCGTACTAAGGATAATTCTATGGGCACAAACGGTCAGTGGGGAGGAGTGTCACCCGAGAATGCTGAACCCGTGGATTTCATGGAAAACAAGCTTTAAGAACATGAATTGGAGCCTAATGACGAAGATGCAATGAGAAATTCAACAGATGAAGAGGAATTCCCCAACAATGCTTCAAATTGTGAAGTGCAGATGTGCAAGATGTTGAAAGCTTTTATTTGTCCGCAAGTAAAGGCAGAGACAATTCAAGCTGAAGAACAACAGAGACAATGTGAAGGCATGGAGTACGAAGAGACTAGCGCAGCCATGGAAGCAGTCACGAGAGAGGATGCCAATGTTGAAGAAGATGTTGTGAAGGTGAATTATGACAATGGGAAACTAAAGATGAAGGTGGGTGATCTGTTCAAGAAAAAAAAATTGCAGAATAAGTTGATCAAGAACCTAAAGCAAAGCTAACTGTAGAGAAGAGGTAGGTGAACCAAAACGCTCAAGATTATTCAAGAAACCATGAGCTCTGATACCATGTTAAACCCAACAATAGATTAGACAGAAAATAGACAACATAGGAAAGATAAGTGTGATTTATAATATTATTCACAGTGATATACATTTATAGTACATAAAGTATGACTCTTGGATTCCACATTCCAAGGTCACTTGGATTCCTCTTTGACCGTTCGCCTTCCACACTAAACCTAGGAGGATTAGGTGTCCAACATTTCTTTATCTTCTTGTTGTTGAAGGTTATTCATATCCACCTCCTTCCGCGCTGATGTACAGACAGTCTTTTCACCCACGTCTGAGTTTATTTCAACTTGGTTGCTTGAATTAGTGGCCATGAGACTCTTCTTCTTATTATATTTCTTCTTGTTCCTTGGGTTTAGCTCTGTATGAAACTTCCAACACCTCTCCTCTGTATCGCCATTTATGTTGCAGTGGTTGCTAGGATCTTTGCTTTGGTGCGTTGTGGCTGTCGTATTTTTTTATTTTCTCCCTTTTTTCTTCTTCTTCCCCTCCTTAGAAGCACCATGTTGCTCCTTCTGCTTCGATCCACTTGATTGCGCTCTCTTCAATCCTATGTTCTATAGGTGTTGTGCTTGTACCGAAGCCTTGTCCACCGACTTTGGGTTTGAACAACATCACTTGCTCACGTAGATGTCGGTGCAGACCCCCCAAATACTTGAAGAGTATATCTGGGTTCTTTGGAGAGATACCCAACATTATAGCCATCTTCCTGAATTTCGTGGTGTACTCCTGCATGCTTTGGCCCAGATTTTGCATGAAGTAATGTCACCGGATCCACATGAGGGTTTTGAAATCTTCCCACTTAGTCATTGGAGGTTCTCCCTCCAACCAAGTCAGTGCATGGCCCTCTAATTTTAGTCGTGCGAATGAGATATTTTTCCCTTCCTCGATCTGATGGACACTAAAACAAACTTACAGTTGTTGCAACCAGTGGTTCAGCTTCAAAGCGTCGATCTCGTTGTGGTATGGCTCAATATCGACTTTTGCTTCCATTTTAAACAAGGATTGTGATTAGTTCACGACACTTGAACTGGGTTGATCTTTTTCAGGTTCTTTCTTCGACTGGTTCTTCATTTCTCCCTGATATTTTGATCCTCATTGTAATGTGTCCTCTGTGTTAGCTCCCTGTAATCAACAAGATTAGCAAAGTTCGACAGCAGGGAGAACACTGTTTCAACCACTTTGGGATTCTAGGATCTAGCCCTCCTGAATCCGGAGAGGGATCTCTCCAATAAGTGTAAAGATGGATTTATCTTTGAGGTTTTGGGTAATGATATTAGGCTAGTTATGAAGGCCGAGGGTTTTTTGTTAGTTTGGATGGTTGAGCATGATTATTATTTGAGTGGAAAGTTCTAAATGCAAAGAATTTCAAAGGTGAGAAGTTGCAAGAAAATTAAACAAGCTTTGGCCAAAAAGATGGATAATTGCAGGTTTAGTCCATTGGACTATGGAGTCATAATAGGGTTTAATTGAAACAATCAGGTTCAAGAGTGGTCTATGGGGCAAGTCATCTATGTCTAAGGATCTCTTTAAAGTTGATTTATGGAATGGAATGATACAACTAGAAGGGGAATTAAACAAATGCAGAACAAAGAGCAGCCCAGGATCTGGTAAGTACTTTGAAACTAGCCAGCCTTTGACAAACACTTAAGAAAAACATAAAAGCAATCCAGGATCTGGTAAGTACTTCGAAACTAGCCAGCCATTCGAAACTAGCCAGCCTTTGATACACTTTCAATAGAAAAACATTTAAAACACCAAGGGAAACACAAATGATAACAAAGAACAGTCTAAGATCCGGTAAGTACTTCAAAACTAGCCAGCTTTCAACACATTCCTAGGGAAACTTCCAATCAGTGTTTGGGATAAAACTAGGACCAAGGCTCACCATATCTTCCTTAGTTCATCTCTACTAACATGAAATGAAAATCACTTTCAAGAACAATATTTGGCTAAGACAGTAGGACAAGGGAATGCCAGCATTCCTAATTGCTCAAATTGAATTAAATCATTCCTAAATAACACAAATTGGAGGAAAACAATAAGATAAAGCTTATCAGTCAGAGAAGAGTACTGATATACAGTAAATCCTAACTCTATGCTTGCTGTTCTTTATCAGGGAAGATGAACAAAGTGAAAAACAAAAATAAACTAACAATTTACAATAAGAAAAACATCACCGTCGACATAGACCAGGATCTCATAAATCAGCGTGTATTGATGCTTCAAACCAGTTACAGCTTTAAGTCCAATGTTTCAGGTTAGCAATCATCTTCACTTCTCAACCTAACTATTCTATCACAAGCAGAGCTTCAAGAGCCTTTGAACACTATTTACAACCAGAAGTTTAGAGCTCAAGTACATTTCAAAGTTCTGCAACCAACAATTTCTCATCTTCTACAAGAGTATTTATAGAAGGAATGAGGAGGTGGGAGAGGATAAAAGATCTCCCAGGTGAATTAATACAGATTAATGACTTATCGGCCTTTGAGGGGCTCGATGGAGAAGTTTACATATGTTTCACTGTATTAATTGATTTACATTTAAGATTAAAGCTCGATGGAGCTTTTGTTGACTTTTAGGCTCTGTTTCAGGATGTAATAACTCTGCTGATATTTTACATTAAGTTCATTTGGCAGAATTAATTCTTCGGCTGCGTTGAGGCAAATACCTAATTTTCTGATCAATAACTTCAGCCTCTGTTGAATGCTTGTAGCTACAGGCGGCACTGTGGTAGCTGAGAGGAATCAATTTGCCTCTGATGTGGCGATGGAGGCCTTTCTATCTGATAAACACTCATGATTTTCTTTTAACTGTGTTTTAATTTGGAGGATTAGGCTTTTGATATTCAATCTTAGCCGTAATCCCCCAATTGTCTTCAATCATTTGTTTCTGTTGTGTTGAGTCTTTAATACTGATACTCTTTTGATTGTGATTCCATTCACTGTGTCTTGTTGATGTGCAGTGCCGCACAGGGCTCATAAGGCATCAATGCCTATGAAGCATTGACGAGACGTGAGTTCGAACCCTGAGAATGGCTTCTTTGTATGTACAAAGGCCTGAGGGATCGTCATCCCCAGCCTTTGGTTTTCTTTTAGAATAATGGAAAAACCATTAAACACCTGCAAAATACAAAACTAATTAAGAAATCATGTGTTATTGGGTAAACTGCTTCAGAGGTTGTAGGGAAAGAGCGTGGCCATTGGATAGCATCATCCAACGGTGGAGATCTACGTATAGAAGTCAAAAGGAAAGCGAAGGAAACTTTAAGTCGGATCCGTCGATCTGCAGAGATCGACGGCTAGGAGTAATTGGGAGAAAACATAATGTAAATAGTCACATTACAGGGATATGGCAAAAAATACAAAGAAATAAGGCTTAAAACCTTTGGCGGAGGAAGAAATGAATGAAAAATCAAAATGGGCTTCGGGAGGAATATAAGCCGTCGGATGAGATTGGCTCATAAGGATCAACGGCTGAGATTAAATCTGGGGGTCAAAAGGAAATAATATAATGGCGGAGGACGGGTTGATGATGGTCATTGATCTGCAGGGATCAACGGCTAGGATTGGCCGAAAAAACAATATGAGCAGGCTGCATATTTTTAACCAAAGTCGGGAACGCGATCTGGACCATCCGATTTGGACACGTGGACAGCCCAGATGCAACCGGAGATCGATGATCGGCGGGGTGGGGAACTTGTAATGCGCCGATGCGATTAAGCGCTGACCGTCGATCTACAGATCAGATCGACGGTGGAGAGTAAATCGGAGGGGTTCAATGGTGGGGGAATGGTTAATAATCAAAGCAAATGAGGGCCGTCAGATCAAAGGAAGGCGGAAAGGAGATCGACGGCTCACGATTGATCGGGGAATGATCAATCGGGGAGGAGAAATAACATATGCGAAATGCGCTTTTGAATATTGCCGATGCGATGATGCGCAGGCGGAGATTGCTTTGAAAAGCGAACCGGCGGAAAACCTTTATAACATACGAAAACCAAAGTTTTAATATAACACAAAGTTTTGGTGGATCGGGGCAGAATATATATATATGAAATGGCTGGCGCTCGATTACGGGGCCGCTGGTCTTTATGAAATATAATAGGCCCGGGGCATATATAATAAAGGGCTAATCGCAATCGAAACTTCGGACTTGGTCTTTCAATCTAACCATTTGATTTTTTGCGATGCGATTGGCGCTTGGGACTTTAACTCTTGGTCCCGGGCGAAGTTATATGGAGTAAAGCGGAGGGGGCAGAGTTTTTACAAAGGGACTCAATCGCATCAGAACTTTTGATGCGGGTCTTTCAATCTAACCATTTTTCCATTAAAAACATCGTATGGGTGCGTTTAGACCAAACTTTAGAAAAAAGGGGTTTTTTGACTTTACAAAGGAAAAAGGCAATCAGGAATGAATTATTTCAATGTTTTAGCGCCCAATTGCGGGCACAGGGGTTATATGGGATAATAATATGATCGGAGGATATAATCACAAGGCTTAATCGCATTGGAGGTTTTGGTATGGCACAAAGACTTGCGCGCTCTGAATTTTTCCGATGCGATAAGTGCCGAAAGGGCTTAGTGCTTGTTTCCATCACTTGGGCATACGGTGGGGAAGTGGTTAGGACTTTAGCCCAAGGGGGCTTAAGCTTGTTGGTAAACAAACTTATTTTTTATGAAATTCTTGCAAGTTTTCAATGGATTTGGAGGATTCGACAGAGTTAAAAAATGAGTTTTAAACTCTGTAAAAGGGATTTTATGAAAGGGAAATGGAGAAAAATGAAAAATAGAGGAATTTCATGGGAATAAAAGGGTAAAAATGGAAGTTAGTTTTGAAGTGGAAGGAGGGGAAAATGGTGTTTGTAGCAATATTTTCTCTTATGAAATCAGCAAAATTTCTGATTTCTAAATGGAAACAACAGTGAAGATTGAAACAAGGGCATGATGTCTTCAAGAGTCTTCAAAAGATAACATTTTTTAGCAATAAAACTTGTTTCTTGATGGCTCATAAATGTTTTAGCCACCTTTTGATATAACAAATTTTATAGGTGGCTAACACTCTGCATTTGAACTCCCATTTTCTCCAAATATCCCCAGCTTTCTATTCAAGGCTGTCATGAGGAGCCTTACATTGTGGTTGATATCTCCGACTTCTTGTTCCAACCGTGTAAACCTCACCTCTGCAAGATCATGAGGTTCGTTTATAGATACGTCGCCCATGATTAGGGTTTTACGATTTTCGGCCCCGCCGATCTAGATCACTGTAATCTCCACAAAACACCGAAAGAAATCGGGCTCTGATACCAAATGATCCGTACACTGTCGTGGATATTCCACTAGACAGTTCGTTACAACAGATCTGATAATAATATTTTAAAATACTGAAATTTTACACAATTACAATTTTATTAAAATTCTAGATTTGTAGATTTAATTGTAATTAGTGCATGCATGTGAATGGAAATTATGCAAAAAAGTAGAGAACGACAAAATAAACTCACACACACATAAGACACAATATATGCTCTCTGAAAAACCCTTTCGGGGGAAAGCCCAACTAGAAGGTGAGGTCACTTCGTCTGGAAATATGGTTGCAGGTACAAAGAAGTAATGTATGTGACTCGTGGGCTGCTGCAGTGCACAAACCCTCTCTTTGTGCTCTACCTCCTATCTCTCTTAACTATCTTTGCTCAACTATGAAACAAAATGCTCTTGAAATAATGGTATGTCTCTTCCTCCTAGTGGCTTCGTTATAACACAACATGATAACCTACTAGCGGTTAATTTTGACTACATCAACTCTTAACTAGAGTTACAATATAAACTCTTCTAAAGTCTTTTACATCATAATCACGTGGCTAGCCCCTTTTCCATGAATAGACGCGGCATTCTCCCGAACTATAGGTGTGAAAATAGGAAGGTCAACTTCTGAGTCGCTTAAATTTTACATACGAACTCTAATTGACATGCTTATTGCACCCTTGGAAAGATCTTTGTGTGTAGAATAACATGAAATAATACGGCGCCAAAGCGACAAAGTTGTGCCCCCAAAAAATGTCGCTTGATGCCTTAAAATGCTCCTGGAATGTTTCAGACCTCGTTTTGCCAAACTGGGTCCCGCTAGTAAAAACGGTCCCATGAGTTTATTCCTCCACTTTTTCCACTCCAAATGCATCGAGATGGATGAAAACAATATAATTATCCAATTCGGATCATTAAGAGGATGCTTAGAAACCAATAATTCGGATCATTAAGAGGATGCTTAGAAACCAATAATTCTATCTGGATAGGATTGACTCCCACTTGGTGCATGTGGAAGATCATATTGCTTGTGAATTAGATAGTGGTGACTTGATGGATCCTCCGAGCTCAAGTGTGAGGCCTCCTACGACAATCTCCTCTTCAGACAATGACCAGTGATTCAGGTAGGTGGCTTATGTAGTTGTCTTCGGCCAAGTCAGTAGGGCTCTTGTCTTTTTTGTTGGTCTTAGTTTATGTCTGTTTACTTGTCGATTTCGGCATTCTAGTTTAGTTTTGTTGTTTATGAGACGGATGAGGAGTTTGTTGGTTTTATTTTGTTGATATACTTGTTGCGTATGTATTGTGTTGTGGATTAATGGAATCAGCATCATCCATGGCACAAAGATTGTATGCAAACTTTTGTATTTTGGCTTGTATGGGTTTTTTTTAATCCTGGTTTCACCAATCAAAGTGTTTTGAGGAAAATCAAATTCGTTAGGGAGCAATCTAAAAAAAATATGTATCTTTGCATTGTTGAGTAATATAAAGCTTAATTTACAAAAAAGAAAAGTATTCAAGTATTAAATACTTGTTCTATATGGATTTCAACATATTGTCCTTCCTATGATGGATATTTTTCAACAAATGATTGTTCATTTTATTTGGTATAAGAGCCAAATTTGATCTCAACCGTTAACCACACCAATTTTCCAAAGTTCTTTGAACTTCTCAGCATAATGATAATCAAAGTAGAAATTGTTATTGTAAATCATTACAAAGGTTCACACTTAGGAAACTTCAAATAAGGTTGAAAGAAAATCGCACCCATCAAGGTAAAAATCTAATTCTAATACTAAACATATAAATGTTTATACAGAGCATAAGGGATTCCATGGGATTCATGTAGTCGACGTGCAACAAATACAAGTATGAGCACCTCAAAGTGTCACTACAACGAAAGCCACCAATCTGAAAATTATCCTAGCTTACAAGTCAACAAGGATTCAATTGTATTAGGTTGTTGAATGGAATACAACTAGCCGCCTAGGAAATAAAGCTAGTTATTGTCACTGCTAAGGAAATATAATTGCCACTATTTTCTTCTAAACAAAATTCTACAAGTTGTGAAGGATTTTGATATTCAAGCATAAGTGACTTGCATTAACATTATTAAACAATGCTAAACATTTTTTTCCAAGCCTCCTTCAATCTAATCATTATGACTACTAAAAAAATTATTATTAATAAAATCATTAATATCAAGTTAAATAATCAAAGTCATAATCATATAAAACAATTATAAATTAAGACCGGAAAAAAGTACACATTAATTCTACCTCAGATTAATATCAAAAATATAATATATCAATAAAAATAGATAAAAAGTTCATATAGATATTATTAAATATAATATATGCATAAATGTAGTTTTTATAATTTATAAAACTTAATTGTTGGAGAGTTAAAGATAACTTCAAAGGAAGATTTCCATTTATAAAAAAAATAAAATAATATATATAAATAAATAAATAAAAGGTTAAAGTAACTTTAAATTTCAAGATGGAGAGTATTTAAAAAAAAAAAAAAATCTCACAAATTAAATATAACTTATAAAAAATAATAAATAATATAATAAATAAAATGTTTATTATTCTATAAACAAAAAGATCTATTCCAATTTTATGGTTAACTTGATCATATCTTCAAATTTATTATTATTATTATTATTAAATAAAAAAACATATAAATAATAATGATTCATTACAAAAACACTCCAATTCATTATTACACCTATTACACCTATGCATTAAAAAAAATGACAAATGACTTAACTCTCTGGAAACATGGGATACCTCATACCTCATACCTCATCTTAAACCTGGAGAAAAGGTTTTCAATGTTAATTTTAAATCGAGTGACCAAATTATGAACACCCCAAGCAGCTCTAGATTACTCTAATAGAAATCTAGAAATCTACAATAACCATAGTAAAAAAATATCGGCTTTAGATAGTCTAAAAGCATGTGCAATAATTATGCTGCACTCCATCTTCGTTTGAATCTATTAATCCCTCTGTACACTACTTATTACCCCGGTAAAAAAAAGACAGTGCCGCCTCTAGTTCTCTAATTACAGAGAAAGTCTCCACTGATTTCTTCTTCGCCATCTATATTATAGCGAAATAAACCTAAGTATGCATAAGCTCAATGCTCTGCAATAATCTTAAGATACGGAGGACGAGTCATGAAAGCATCTGAAAACAAGTTTCGAAGTTACTATTCAAGCAAATGTGGGTTGGACTTTACAAAATCATTCAAAGGATAAAACCAAAGAAAAGCTTTCATCTAAGCACGTGAAAGCCAACACCATTCTCATTGCCCGGACCAATTTAAATGTGAAGATGCCACCAGCAAAAATAACCATCCCAAGGTTAAATGTTGAGGCAGCGATGACAATACAATGCATTACCAGGACTTCAACATTAGTGGGATCATACTGAGCCAATAAAATCTTAAACAGCAACTCTCCTTCCTTACAGTTACAGTCCAGAACCCTCCAGAGAACCTTTGTCCTTTCTGCGTCTTTCCAAATCATCATCTTTCTCCTGATTGTTTGAAACAGCATAATCTGACCTAGAACAGATATCTTGAGAAGTACCTTGCGCTTCCACAACTCCAGAAAGGTTGCCTTCTGCTTCACCTGTGAATGACAGAATCTGAATCTCAGCGTTCTCGACCTGATCATCGTAAATACTGTCTACTTTTTGTTGATTCAGATTTGAAAATATACCCACTTGAATGGGATTTTCATACACTAGGCAGATGTATGTTCTTGATTGGCTTACCGTTATAACTATGCAGATCATGAATTCTGCCATTTCGCTGGGCAATGATCTTTGGAAAACTCCGTTTCTTTTGAGCTAATCCATCTTCCTCTGCTGGATTTTGCCTCTTCGAATTTACTTTCTGGTTCACCATCTTTGATACTTCTTTTCTAGAAGAGACCTCAGTGTTTTTTGGTTTCTTTGTACTCTCAACAGAATATGCTGCTCCTCTCTGCAACCTCCCAGCTTTTCCTAGAGCTAATACAAGTTCTAACTGTTTCTGCTGATGCTCCTGCAGGTCAGTAGACATTGAAATATTTGAAATGGAGTTTACAAGTGTAAGTTAAATCCGACAACCTAATTTCAGAAAGGCTGCAAGATGCAACTTCAGAAAACTCCTCATATCAATCGCCCATGATAACATAGAATTTTGATAGTTACTTTTAATTGTGAACAAAATAAATTAGACGCATGGACTAACATGGCCATCTCATCCTCCTACTATAGTGGTGTCATTTTAGCTCTAATTTAGTAGAACACCTATCAAAAAGCATGTCACCAGATTCAGGGACTCAGAAAGGACAAAAGTGCTGATGAAACATCAAACTTTAAGAACTGGAAAAACAGCTTGTGTTTCTAAGAAATTCCTGTAAAACTAGTGAAGTAGGCATATATGAAATAATCTTAGTTACCTTGTTTGCCAAATTTCAAGGGAAAATTTTGAAATTCTGCGAATAAACTAGTAAAGTAAGCGTATATGAAATAATCTTAGTCACCGTGAATGCCAAATTTTAAGGGAAAAAATCGACATTCAGCAACTATCATAACACGATGAAAAAATTTAATTTTATTTGGTGAATAAATTCATTTAAATTTGAATTTGATTATTTCTGGGAAATACATTCAATTAAATTGGCTTTTATCCACAAAAGTCGAATAAAGTGAAATTAAATAAAAACAAAATTAAAAAAAAACTTCAAAATTTTATGTTAAAATTATAAAATAGAATTTTAAAGTTTAAACAATATACTTTGTAAATAGCTCTGAGGGTTAACATAGTTGGTTGAGTCCATGTCGTTACTTATGCTATTGAGAAGTCACGGATGAAATTCTCTCGATGCTCTAAGAGTCAGGCTCCATGGTTGAGCCAGCAGGAAATGATCCTTTCAGGTAGATTTCGCTGGTACAAATATTCCGTGGACATAGTGGTCACTGATCTCCAGGGTGTGAAATTTCCTTAATTACAACAATTGGAATTTAATCTTCTATCTACTCGAGATTATTTGTCTTCATAAATTAGTTACAGCAAGTAGTGATTAAATTACTACTACAATCTTCACAAATAATAACAGGAACTGAGAATTAATGTGCACACAAAATAATTAACACCAGTATGTTTGAACAAATTGTCCCTATAAAAAACCCAGTGTGGGGAAAACCAGTTCTGCAGATGAGGTTTTTATTATTATTCTTCAGCGAATTAAAAAATACATCAACCAATTACTAGTAAAGCTCCGGTAATTTTCTCCTTCACTGTAACTGACCAAATCCATCTGAGAAATCACGAATCTCCCTCTGCAAGTCAAATCGATTATTTCCAGCAATTCACTTGGCTATCCTCCAAATCACCCTCCCTGCAATTTGCACTTCCTGTAATTACAAGAATCCACCTTTCTGTAAACCACCTATAGGAATTCGCACTTCCCGCAATCACATGAATTCCCTGCAATTCACACTTGCAACTCAATCTTGGCTATTCGCACTGCCTCTGGAAATGCACTCTGGCAATTCGCACCACTAAACTCGGCCTGCCTTCTGCAGAAATAATTTGACCTCTTCCTTCCTCTCGGAAAATGGAATCTCTGTGAAGAATTCGTCTGGAAATCCTCTCCTCAATTCCTTTTGCTGAAACCCTTTTGTCAATGTCTCCCTGGCTCAAACTGCACACTTGCTATCACTGCGACTGGGTGATTCGAACACTATCACTGTGACTGGGTGATTTGAACTCCTTGTGATGTTATCTCCAACTAACCCATTGATTTGTTCTTATAATCTCTTGTCCACGAATCAACGGCCATGATCTAATCACAATCGATGTCTAAGATCATCTTGACCCCATCAAGTGACTTTTCTAGAAGTCTCTAGAGCAAAATTGATTTACCTCAATTAATCTGATTTAATTAACCAGTTTTCTTAAGTTAGATTTAGGGAAATATTTAATAATTGTCTAATGAATCTAATTAAGGGATTTTCCTTGGAAACTTTCTCTGGGTCTTGGAGATAATTATCCTCCTGTGTTCCTTAACCTCTTAAACACCAATAGAGACTAGAACACATGTCCAAACTACTAAAAAACTAACATGTGGACCATGAACCAGAGAAATAAAAATAAAAAATAAATACTTTGTAAACATAATTTTTAATTTTGAAAATTTTTAATTATGCATTTTTCCAAACTTCTAAACTTCACAGTGAATTTTATCATACCTTTTTGCACTGCCAATTATTTTCCAATTCTACAATCAATAAATTCAAACACAACTACCAACCTAACTTAGTATGTAATGATCATCAGAATTCATATGTTTTCTTCAGTGAGGATTATAAAATTATGTCCAATTGATAGAAATAGCTAAAACACATCTCTAAATGGTTGCAGATTGTGAACAATGAGTTGCCAGGCCAGTAAAAGAAGGGTGCTTTTATTGCCCCCACCAGGGTTCAAATCTCTTCAATGCCATGCTCATGCTTGTGATTGTGATCATGTTTGCACCTGTGCCTTCCAAAAAATGGGGTAGGGCCAGGTGCAAGCATGTCTTCGGCATCTTTGGTGGAATAGATACCCCACTTCTGGCATCTTAAATGAAAGATTATTCCATATCATGGCAAGACAATCTACCCATTGAATATCCAAAATAGAGCAGTTGCCATCTGTCTGCGTTGATCGGGACAGATCACTCAAAAGAAATGGTTGCAGATTGAGATGAATCGGTTTAAACAACTTGATCTCAAATTTTGATCCATTCCAACCTGCCACAGCTCAAAATTATAAAAAAAAGGCCTTCTCCAATGAAAGAGGAACAAAAGACTACAAGATGCTTGATATTGAAAAGAAAACACTACGTACAAATATTTGATTTTGAGATCAAGGAAGAAGAGATAATAATGTAGTTTGAAAAAAAGAATGGAACCATGAGTTCAATAATTCGAGGATCAGGTAATCACCAAACTTCTTGAAATTCAGGAAATGATAACGCAGTTGTATGGGGTTCCTTCAATATGCCATACTGAGATCCTTCCAAATTAAGTCAATCCTTATATTAGTTATCATTAGTGAAGATGGATATCCGTAAATTGTGGCTAACACTAGGTCTGCAGACAATGTGAACAAGAAAATGTACATCACCAATGTCCCTTGCAATTTAGCCCAAAGCAGATTCTGAAGGGAAACAAATCTCCTAAGATCTCATCCATGACGACCAAAAATCAGAATGAAAGCCCAAATGAATGCCAGCGTTAGTGTTTCAACCAAACATGCTCACTTCTGTCCTTTGCAAATCACCTTCACTGTTGGCATTGTCGCTGGAATGTAGTTTTTAATTTTCCAAGGATATCACCAGTTGCATGACTTTCCTGAGAAAGATCATGAAGTGTGACAATGCAGTGTTTATGGGGCAGGGGGGAGGGGTGGTGGTGAACAACCCCTTTTCCATAATTATGACAAGCTACTTAATGCTGTCCCAATATCCATAGAAGAACTAGTTACTAAACTAGTCAACAAACATGTTAGGAGAGTCATTTAAGAAGGATATCACCAGTTGCATGGCTTTCCCAAGAAAGATCATGAAGGATGACAATGCGAGGTTCATCAGGAAAGTTTTGAGAAGAAGACCAAATAAAACTGCCCCTTTTCTATAAGTACAAGAATCTACTTAGTACTATCCCAATATCCATAAGAGAACTTAACTAGTCAATAAACATGTTAGGAAAGTCATTTAGGAAGTTATGTCTAAGAAGCTTCATTAAAATAAGCATTCGTCTAACATGTACAATATAGTATCTTTACAGACAAATTGTTACATTAAATAATATATAAGCATCTCAATTCAAGAATGTGATCATTCAATGTATATTTATACACAACTTTACATGCTATGATAATATCATTTTCTTTATGTGTGTGTGTGTGATGGAAATTGGAATACATATCCCATAGAAACCCACTGAGCACTTCCCCTCATTCCAAGGATGGTATCCAAGATAAACCTGATTCTTCAGGGTTCAAGGCCAATACAACAGCATACTCATCAAGAGCTCAACATCTCACCTAAGAAAATTGATCTTAGGTGGAAAGGATAACGCTCCTCTCAACTACCCAAGCTAGACCCAATTGACTAATCATCTTGTATTATACACTATTCAATACATTATTTTAACCATATAGATTCTTTATTATTTCCTTATTTATTTTGGATATTTACTTGATGAACCTATTGATTCATTACATTGGTATCAAAGCCCTTTTCAAGGAACTTCCAATGTTATTCAAAGAGAACAATTTCTATTGATGTTTGTGGCATTGGAAGTTTTCTTGCATAGGCTAAGTGTCTAGCATGCAGGAGAGAATCCTCTTTGGGTGCATGTTCAAGAGGAGCAAGTATTATGAATTCTTTCCTAATTTTTAACTTACGAAAATTACATTAATTAATTTATTGATCAATGTCGGCTATTGGGCTTAGAAGGATAAATATTAAATAATTTAATTATTTAAGTGATTTAGATCTAACTCTACCATTGATCTAAGCAGGTTAGGATTTAATCATAACCCTCTACCACTTTGGAGATAAGGGTTTTGGCTCAACGAGAAATTATAAAGGAAGCCTAATGGAGAGGATGAAGACACAACAACATTTGTGATTGAGAAAGAGATTTTCTCAAGGAATGAGATGGTCGAGTGACTGAAGAAAAAGAGAAAGTGTGCAACAAGGGTTTTCAAGAAGGGAAATTAGAGGCTGAGAATTTGGAGAGGAAGGCCAAGATCTTGAAGGAAGAGGCTGACTTTTCTGTGTAGGCTGTGTTTGTGGAGTGAGGCCGAGTTTCAGCCAAGGACCATGTGGAGCAAGGAAGGAGGCTGAGTTGCCAGCCAAGAGGGACCGAGTCTTTCCAGTGCACAGGCCGTACAGCTAAGGGGGCCGAAATTCACAAGTAGAGGCCAAGATTTGCTAGGGCTGAATTTATTCAAGGAGACTAAATTTCCAGAGGCCAAATTTCTCTTGGACCGAGAACTCAGAGGGCTATTTCCAGGTTCAATTATTGGTGTAATTGCTGTGTATTTTTCGGTGAGTCAAGGCCCTAATTTTCCTGAGTAATAAAAATGAAGATTTGATTGGGCATATTTATGTGTTGTTTGTGACTGATTTTTCTAAGTACTTTCTACTCCAAATTTATTATGAAAAGTTAAAAATACCAGTGTATTTATTTTCAGCAGCTCAGAAAATTAATTTATTCGTTAAATAAATTTTTGGGTATAAAATAATTGTTGTGTGAAATAGATCAGACCAGGTATTAATTTTGTAAGCTCTCTAATCTCAACCTTTGGCCATTTTATCCCACATATTGTATGAAAGATAAAACTTGTGATTTTCAACACATTATAGGAAGTTCAAGATAACACATAGGATCCCTGATGGAGATGAGGCTCTAACCCCCAAGGGTTGTGGATGCTAGTATTATAGGATGTAATGTGGTTTATGTGGTAGATTGTCTTGGTACCTAGTTCTCTCTTGATGGTTGCAGTTGATACTTAGATAGATAGTTGTGGTAGCCTCTTTGATGCTACAGTATGTCATTGGTAGACAGATCATGATTATACTAACCTAAAACTCACTTATGGAACATCCAAGTAAGGATCAAAAAGCAACATGGTCTTGATGAGCCACTTTGGCAAACCTTTCTGATATGGTCCAAGTTGCTCCATTGATTGAGATGTTTTCTATCCTCCCAATCACATCTTCCAATTAAACCATTTTCTCTAATGACGTAGTTGGATCTTCTTCATGAGGGGGAGATGGCACTTCAAAAGGAGATTTCAAGTTCTAGAAACTTATCATCAAACTCATAATATGTCTTTACATTAGTAAATCTATCCAGATGATCAACCGCTCAACAATTTTATCAGTGTTGGTGGATTAAAAAAAAATCACCTCTGGAAAGAATGGACAACTTGTTTACCTCATCGGAAAGACATATGCCTTGGTGGCATTTGAGTACCCCAAGGAGAAGCACTTTTGACTCCATGCACCAAGTTTGCTTCTTTGCTCCTTAGGAATTAAGGCATAGCAAGGGAACCAAATACACTGAGATGCCTCACCAAAGGAATGCAACCATACCACATTGTTGAAATTCTATGGCAATTGCAGTAGAATACAATTTATTGCTACATAATTACTTCCTAATGATTTTCAAATAGTATTTTTATGCCACTGGTATCATTGAATAATTATACTAAAAATAATATCAACAGCAAATGCAGCGGAAACAGTAAATTTCATAGAAAGATAGCTATGCAAAATAGAGACAATAATTTTACCCTGAGAAACCCAACCTTGTGAGAAAACCCAACAATCTTTTCTCAAGGAGAAATTGTCTTTCAAAAAGGTTTACAAATTAGAATGTGTCTTGAAATTTGTGCCAAAAATACCAATCAAACTTCAACAAGTCAACGCTGGTTAAAAACAGTCAAAAGACAAATTTGCAAACAAACTTTGTTCTGCTCAAATTCAGCCCTACAATCAACAGTCAACAGTCATGCAGTCAAATCCACACATGCAACCTATGGTCAACTCGCACAGGCAAGTCTGTACTGCGATCAAACAGCTCAGTCAAAGCTCGGGCAAACAACTTAGTCAAACTCAATCAAAGCGGCCTGGTCAAACTCGACTGTATGGCTGGTCAAACTTCTCTCACACGTGCAGCCATAGCAAGAGAGATAGAAATGATAAAGATGATCTCCAACAGATTTCTCCTTAGCTGTATTTCTCCCTCCCTGATAGAGCCTACATGACAACTCAACATTAGACTAGAATTGTTAACCCACTAATGGGTTAAAACCCCATTAGATAATGTAATGTTCCAAATTTCTCTTCAATAAATTGGAACATTAAATTTTGTCTAAATTCATTTAGGAGATGAATAATTGGGTAAGGAGGCCCAAAGATAATAATAACATAAATAAAATCCCTTTAGTATGAAAAGGGATCAGAGATGGAACAAGATTTCACACCCTCATGTGTGAAAGGAGATATTTGCAAAGAGGGTTGACCAAGTCAACCAGCGCAGGTTATGAGGTGGAAAGCACTACATGACAACGTAGGAGGGAAGCTTCTAGAGGAAGGGAAACGCTAATTCGAAGTAGGGCCCATGGAGAACCTTCACTTGCTATATATGGAGAGGAGGAGAGCCATTACGATTCATGCATATGTTTATGATATTGAACTGGTCATTTCGACTTCGAGAGCACGCTGGTTGTTTAACTAGTCTGCAGCACTGTTTAGTGCACCGAGTGTCTTCGTTCGGAGATTTCACCCTCAGCCCCGGGGGACTTCGAGTGCCTGCTCAGGTGAGGTTGTCCCATCAGTATTTTGGCTCAAGACCGAAGCATCATCCTCCAGGACAGCATTATTGCTGCAACAGCATAATACTGTGTTGTAGGGTGTTGCAATGGAGACTTCACAACACCTCTTCCATTGCTTGTTTTTCAGAGGGGGAGTCTTTCTTGCCTTTGGAGGATCAGTTTGGGAGCTCAAGAGATTATTTGCAGATCTTGGCATCAGGCCAACGCATATTCTTGCCCCTATTGCACAGTTTGCTCCAATAACTACGTTATTTTCATAGTGCATTTGCTGCAGGGTTTTGCAGATTGATTGGAGGGTGAGACCTCAAGTGTAAGGTTCAGCCTTCCACTTTGGAGATCCATTGGAGGAGGTTTATTTCAGATCTTTTCATCTTATTCAACATTCTCTACGTATTTCTAGTTCCTGAATTGCAGTAGCTGCCCAGCTACTCCATCATTTTGCCATTTTGTATGTTTCAGCCAATCCTTTAGAGGATTGATGTATTATTGTTTCTAAGGGTTAGAGCTTTGCTCTCCTATTGTATGTAAGCCATATATTGTCATATTCCTATATTGATATCATTTTGCAGCAGCATTCTAATCGTAGACTGCGTCCTCATAGCCGAGTTTATGTATTGATGAGGCTGGCATTGCCTTTCTTGAGAGGTTGTTTCCTCGAGACTTGTGCTCTCTTTTGCTGCTATAACATTATCCTTGGCTATATGTTCATCTTCTTGTCTCACAACTCATTGTGTAACGCTGTCTCTTCATGGTATGCTCATATATGCGTTTGCATATTGCTGTAACTCACTTTTGAGGGGGAATTCTTCGAGCAGCTCTATAGACAAAGTCTGAAAAGGGCCAGATAGCCTCCAGATCTCACACTTCCATGAGAAGGTGACACATCCGGTAAATGCCCTCTCAGTCAATCTCTGGAATAGATTGCTGATTGCTGACATTCCCGAAATAGGAATATTACAGTGGTATCGGAGCATAGATCTAGCTCAGCCTGTGGAGCTAGTTGTCTATGACACCAGAAGAGAAACCGTGGGGAGACCCCCATATTTGTCACCTTTACAGCCTTCAGTAGACCAACCAGGATCACAATGCCTACATTCTTACCTCCAATACCGAGTGAGAAAGGGAGGCAGCATGATCATATACCCTTTGGAGATTATTTCCGCAAATGGCAGTGCATGGGGGAAGACTTCAGAGCAGCTTTGCCCTTCAAACATTACTGTCAGCTCAGGCAGGATGAAGGTGGAAGGAACAGTGGGGGATCTAGCACGCAGAGTTCAGAGTTGCAGCGTACCACTGGGAGGACACCTTTTCCCACGTATGAGGGATCCACTGATTTCACGGTTCGAGATCGAGGGGGAAAGTTGGATACCTCTTCCCAGCTTGACCGAATAACGGAGTCTAAGCCCAAGAAGATCAGAACGTTGAAAAAGATGAGTTTATTCTCATCTATTTTCAGATCCGGAAGAGATGCATCCACCTTTGAGGAGGTCAAGAAGATTGAAGAAAAAGAAGAGGAAGTACCATGCACTTCCTATTCACATCAAGAAGAAGATATTGAGCATGGAAGATACTTGGATCATCAGATCCTCAGTGATTACCTTGTTGAGTATAGATCTCAACCTAGAGCCTTCAGGGAGACTCTAGATTTTCCTCATTTCATCCAGCTGAAGGAAGAGAAGAGACCATGTAGCAGAAAAAAAATCAAAGGCAATAGATTTATGTTGTCTACCTTTGATGGGTCATCTAATGCAAAAACTTGGGTGAGAAAGTTGGAGGCATTTTTCCTACTACATCCTGTAGCAGGGAAAGACGCTGTCGAAATCTCAGCGCTGCACTTGGAGGGTGAAGCCTATGATTGGTGGTGCAGCCACTTGAGCCATGCAAGGGTGAAGACTTTTGCAGAGTTCACTCAAAGGTTGATCCAAACCTTTGATGGAGAAAGAGCAAAGAAAGAAAAGGTCACATCACCTCTTGAGGAGGCTTGTGATAATGTTGTCGCACTCATGGAGGAGCAGCCGCATGCATCAACAGTTGGGGCAGCCAACACTTTTGAAGAAGGGACTCTTGCAGCCCTGCAAGAAGTTCCAAATGCACATCAAGGTATGAAAAGATTTCCACATTCCATTGTTGCAGCAAATTATTTTGATCAATGTGGAGATTTACTTTTGCATGACCAAGGGTCAAATCCTGTTGCTACTATAGAGCAGCTTGGTTGCACTGCGTTGTGCAACATGGAAACACTCAAGGAGGAATCAAACCATCATTCTCATGACCCATTGTTGGATTGTACATCACATTGGAGGTTGGGGTTTGAAGCCTTGAAGATTGATGGTAGACATCTTGGAGTAAGAAACCCTTTTTCCCTTCAAGATGACACTTTCTCAATGAGCTCCTCTCAGCTCAAAGAGGAACTTCTACTTTCAGATCCAAGACCTCATTGGTTTTGGAAGACTATTGATAAAAGGGAGGTCTCAAGGAGGGATCTCATCAGAGGTGCACTTCTACACACCATGGAGTGCAAAGATTTTCTTCCTTTCTCACAAGAGCAGATAGAAGATGGAGGACATCCTAGGATGGATAACATCTCTCATGCTTGTGTTGGACATCCCTTGAGCCATACACATCATGATGGGAGGTTTTTGCCTACCACCTATTTGGGTCTTGATAGGGTCTCATTGATCCTTGAGAAGCTTGCATTTCAAAATCCCATGAAGTGCAAAGACAGGAATTTGATTTGGGAGGATGGTAGCCCTCATGGGAGGAGTACCAAGATGAGGAGAAGAAGGAGGCATCCACAGGTGATCGACTGGATGTGGTTGATGAGCAAGGAGCTAGGAGGCTACTTGCAGATCTATGATACCGGGCAGCAGGAGGCTTGGCTGCGATGGTTACTCTTTAAAGAGTTTGGCCATCACTTGGCAAACACTCTTCCTAAGAGTGAGAGGATGGGGAAAAGATGGCAGGACACTTGCATCATTGAGCAGCATAGAGAATGGATGCATGATGTTGATGTGTTACTCATATCATTCACTGTGTCTTCATCACATGAGTTGTATGATGGAAGTGTGAGGAGGCAGCAAAATACTTTGTTGCTTTGCTTTGGAAAGCAAGGGCAGATTTGCTCTCACAATTTGTATGATGTTGCAGGAGGAGGGGATGGCACTATCTCCTTGGTCTTTGATGATGATTGGGTAGCACTTCCATCTTGGGAAGTATTCCATATCTGTTGCAGCATTATTGGAAGAATCTTTGACAAGGAGCATGTCAAAGAATAGAGTTGTGTATTGACAGGGGCTTATTTGCATAAGCTCACAGCGCTGTCACCTTGGAGCAGAGATTTATGTATGAAATGTGCGCAACAGAAGTGTGGTGGAACCATAACCCACAGGTCCCAGAATCATTTCATATTTGTTGCACTTGATGAGCAAAGAGGAGGTAATGATGATAGAAACATCTCACTATGGCATATTCTTCTTAACTTGGATTTCCAAGCATGAGGAGGATTATCTTCTTACAGCACATGGTTCATTCTTCTTCATAGCATGCCAAAACACTATGGAGGACTCATTTATGGACCCATGTACCATCTTACTTCCAGCATATGGTGAGGAGGTTGTTTATACATTCATTGATTTGCACACTCTTACCATTCTTATGCAGTGCATTGCTTCATGAGAGGGCAAGCTTGTCATATTGCTCCATGAGTTTTATTGGGCCAATCTACATGATGGAGGCAGCCATCCCTTTTGTGGCCTTGGGAAAATGTTTTATCATCACATGTATGTTCAACTTGTGCACTCTAACATGTATCATATGAAGACATGTGTGATTAACCATGTCAAAAGAAACATTTTGCCATGTACTTTTATCAAGCAGCAACTTGTAAAACTGCGCTGTACTTGTTGGGGAAGCTGTTGATACCTTCTTGCACCACATGAAACCTTCAACATTCTCTTCATTTTATTGCTGATCATGACTTCATTTGCTGATATAGATCAGATTTTTATGAGAAGCATGATTATGATGGAGGCACATGAGTTGGATGTGTCTTTAAGTGGGAAACATTCTCACATTTTCTACACTACATGTCCTAATGAGAGCATGGGAGGAGGAATGGCCACCACTACTACATATGTGTTCACTTTTGAGGTGGACCATGGACTTGAGAGTCATCCATTGTACAGCCAAGGGCAAGTATTTGATCTTGCATTATTGTTGTATTCAGCGATTTACTATTCATTAGTAAAAGTGATGGATCTTGTGCATTGCTTGCCATGTAATTTTCTAAAGTTGCAGTGGATGAAACTGCACTATATCCTTGTGAGGCATTGTTTGCATCATGTAAAATCTACAGCAAACTTCTCATTTGGATATTCTATGATGAACATGTCCTATTCATCATGGATGAAATATTTTGGGCCAGCTTGTTCTTCATTACCGGAGGAGAACTCTTTGGAGGATTTTTCTTCATGTTGCCATTTGAGGGCAATATTTTTGCAGCCCAAGATCAGCATACACTCTACACTTGTCATGGTTGGAGAGAAGGACAGCATGGGGTAAGCTATGATGCTTGCCAAATTCAGATTTTCAACCCACCTTCATTTCTGGAGCTTGAGGTGGAAGGAGATTTTCAGGAGTTGCCTTGTTGGGAGGTGGCTCGTTTTGTTTGGATGATTGCTTGGGGATGGAGGATCCACATGAGGGAGATGTTCCTCATCATATTTCAGACTCCATGCCTTGAGTGGAGACTTTCCAGTTCTATCCTTGCAGTTGCTTGGGGACAAGCAACATTTGGGAGGGGAGGACTGTAATGTTCCAAATTTCTCTTCAATAAATTGGAACATTAAATTTTGTCTAAATTCATTTAGGAGATGAATAATAGGGTAAGGAGGCCCAAAGATAATAAAAACATAAATAAAATCCCTCTAGTATGAAAAGAGATCAATCATGGAACCATATTTCACACCCTCATGTGTAAAAAAAGATATTTGCAAAGAGGGTTGACCAAGTCAACCAGCGCAGGTTATGAGGTGGAAAGCACTACATGACAACGTAGGAGGGAAGCTTCTAGAGGAAGGGGAACCCTAATTCGAAGTAGGTCCCATGGAGAACCTTCACTTGCTATATAGGGAGAGGAGGAGGGCCATTACGATTCATGCATATGTTTATGATATTGAACTGGTCATTTCAACTTCGAGAGCACGCTGGTTGTTTAACTAGTCTGCAACACTGTTTAGTGCATCGAGTGTCTCCGTTCGAAGATCTCACCCTCAACCCCGGGGGACTTCGAGTACCTACTCAGGTGAGGTTGTCCCATCAGTATTTTGGCTCAAGACCGAAGCATCGTCCTCCAGGACAACGTTATTGCTGCAACAGCGTAATACTGTGTTGTAGGGTGTTGCAGTGGAGACTTCACAACACCTCTTCCATTACTTGTTTTTCAGAGGGGGAGTCTTTCTTGCCTTTGGAGGATCAGTTTGGGAGCTCGAGAGCTTATTTGCAGATCTTGGCATTAGGCCAACGCATATTCTTGCCCCCACTGCGCAGTTTGCTCTAATAACTGCGTTATTTTCATAGTGCATTTGCTGCGGGGTTTTGCAGATTGATTGGAGGGTGAGACCTCAAGTGTAAGGATCAACCTTCCACTTTGGAGATCCATTGGAGGAGGTTTACTTCAGATCTTTTCATCTTATTCAGCCTTCTCTACGTATTTCTAGTTCCTGAGTTGCAGTATCTGCCCAGCTACTCCGACATTTTGCCATTTTGTATGTTTCAGCCAATCCTTTAGAGGATTGATGTATTATTGTTTCTAAGGGTTAGAGCTTTGCTCCCCTATTGTATCTGAGCCATATATTGTCATATTCCTGTATTGATATCATTTTGCAGCAGTATTCTAATCGTAGACTGCGTCCTCATAGCCGGGTTTATGTATTGATGAGGCTAGCATTGCCTTTCTTGAGAGGTTGTTTCCTCAAGACTTGTGCTCTCTTTTGCTGCTATAACATTATCCTTGGCTATATGTTCATCTTCTTGTCTCACAGCTCATTGTGTAACGATGTCTCTTCATGGTATGCTCATATATGCGTTTGCTTATTGTTGTAACTCACTTTTGAGGGGGAATTCTTCGAGCAACTCTATAGACAGAGTCTGAAAAGGGCCAGATAGCCTCCGGATCTCACACTTCCATGAGAAGATGACACATCCGATAAATGCCCTCTCAGTCAATCTCTGGAATAGATTGCTGATTGCTGACATTCCCGAAATAGGAATATTACAGATAAACAATTCAAACCCACTCCATATAATAGAGAACTGCACCTTAGAGCTAGCAATGTGAATACCATGGGCCATTCACCCCTAGCCAAATCAGCATGGCCCCATTGGGTGAATGTATCATTCTCCCCTAGTCAAATCAACATGACCCCATGGGAGGATGTCTACCACTAGGCCATTCACCCCTAGCCAAATCAGCATGGCCCCGTGGATGAATGCATCATTCCCCCACTAGTCAAATCAACATGACCCCGTGGAAGAATGTTTGCCTAAGGCTGCAAAAACATCAACACTCCCTCTCGGCAAAGAAGACATTCTACATCATGCCAAGCTTATCTCTGAAGCATACAAACTCCCCCCCTACACAGAGGCTTTGTAAGAATGTCTGTTAGTTTTTGTAGCATCAGATAGATATTTGTGAAAATTTCTGAATGTTACTTTATGCAGAAATTCCACTGTTAGACCTAGTTATACTTCTCCTACTTAAACAAGTCATTAATGCTGAAATATTCAGATTAACATCGAAGTAAACACGTAACAGACTTTCACCGATTCAGATCTAAAAACAGAAGTACATGCACACATAGACAAAGTGACACATAATATTTTATGGACAACTGTCCCCGGAAAAGCCCAATGCGGGAAAACCAGTCTTCTAGCTGTTGGAGGATTTATATTATTAAGTAGTTTCTGAATACAGCAAATCTAGGCACCCTACTGGTTAACCCGAAAAAGAAAAAATAGATCCGCAGCTAACCTGTTGTTCTGAGACCAAAAGACTGACTGATCCACACCCTCAAACGGGATTTACAAGACTCGGCCAATTTCTGGCCCTTGAAACCCCAGCGCTGCCCCTGAAGCCCCTGCATCAACCCCTATCAACCTTTGTGTGCCTCTGCGCAAGCTTGGAGAGGGCTGCATAACCCCAAAATGGGTGACGCAAACCCTATGCTGCCCTAGAAAGGTCTCTGTGTAACCCTGGAGGGTCCCTTGCTGCCCAGCACTGCCCTAGAAGGGCCTGCATAGCACCTGCATAGCTGAAGCTGCTCTCTGCGTTGCGCAGCTATTGCGTAACTATTGTTGTTGCCTCTACTTCTCTGCGCTGCCTCTAGATGTTGCTCTCTGCCTCTTGCTGATTCCTAGCACTGGGATCAGACCATCCCCTTTGCCAATACTACCCCTTGTTGCAGCTGAAACACTTCTGGAAATTCTTAGCAAACCTGACCTAGAATTCCAGCTTAGTCTCAGTGCTCTGCCTCCGTGTGTGTGTTATCCAACTGACCCCAAGCCTTTCCTTTATACTTTCTCGTTGGGAAACCAACGACCATGATCAGATCTTGAATCGATGGCTTAGATCAAAAGAAAGTTTGATCCGTGTGACTTAAAACAATTCCATCACATGTTTTAATTAATTAACTTTAATATTTTAATTTTCCTAAGTTAGACTTAGGGTCCTTAATTAAAAATATTAATTAATTAATTATCTCCCAAACTGGATGGAATTTCCCAAATCCCTTTCTGGGTCTTGGAGATCTCATGTACTCTAGTCCCCCAAAAATTTTGGGAGCTAGAGCACATCCAATGCTACCCCAACACTCAAGAAAACTCAACAATGATCTGGGTCTAGATTTGTGTCAGAGAGGCTAAGAACACAAGATCTTTAAAACCTAGAAAAGGTTTCATGAGATAAGCTTGTGAAATGCCTTAATTAAATTAATTAGCCATAATTTAAATTTTTCGTAATTCTAACTTGGGAAAAATGATTAATTAATAGTAATTAACTAAGGAAATGTGAGAATGCTCTAGAAACTCACACTGATTGAGATTAAGATGATCTTAGCCGTTGATGGAGATCTAATCATGGTTATTGGTTCACCAATGAGAGATTATAACAGCAGGTCAATTGTGCTGGAGATAGACACACCATAAACACGTCAAGTGAGAGGAAGATCAAGGCAGATCGAATGTAGGAATTTACAGAGTAAGTTCCGTAGATCAAGAACCAAAGGTCACCGCTCACAAACAAATCACAAATCAGTACACCAGTATAATCACGTGGTTAAAACCCTCAAAGAGGGAAACAGTCCACGGCCTGAGCCAACGCGGCCACTTCAAGCAATTTATTAATATAAAAAGAAAAGTTACATATGTTTCTCTCATAAACGGTTACCGGACAAATGACCCTCCATGCTCTTTAAATAGAGATCATGGACCAATCGGGTGTTAAGCCACGGATCAAGTGTCGTTAATATCGAGGTGAGAGATAACCGTCGGATCACTACAAATCGTGACCGTCGGATTATAAGTTACAAATGTACATGGTAAAGAAACACACTTTACCTAACTCTACACTAGACTAAGTTATTCTTAACTATTTCCTGTGTGTCGGAATATCCTAACATCCCCCCTTAAGAACAACTTGGGATAGGATTGAAGGATTTACAAAGGTGACACAAAAGGAGCCTATTTCCTATGTGTCGAAATATCCTAACATCCCCCCTTGAGAAAAAAATTGGGATAGGATTGAAGGATTTACAAAAGTGACACAATAGGAAAAGGAAGGAGGCATTAGAGCCTATTCCCCCCTTAATGACAACATTCCTGAACTCCAAGCATAGATGGAAGTTTAAACTTCGCTTCTGTGAGAGCCTTTGTACAGATATCGGCTACTTGATCATTGGTTGGATAGTACTGCACTTCAAGAACACGATCATGAATGAGCTTTCTGATTAAGTGTACGTGGAGTTAAATGTGTTTCATACGCTGATGTTGAACTGGATCTTTACATAGCTGAATGGCACTCTGATTATCACACCAAAGTGTAGTTGGATGCTGCTGATGGAGACCAAATTCAGACAGGATCTGACGAAGCCACATGGCTTCCTTGCTAGCTTCAACTGCACCACGATACTCAGCTTCTGCTAAAGAAAGAAAGATGGCACTTTGTTTCTTACAAGACCAAGTAATAGGTCCTGAACCGAGAGTGAATACATATCCTGCAATCGACTTTCGATCATCAGGGTCACCAGACCAATAAGAATCAGTGAAACCAATCAACAATGGAGAGGCTCCTGCATTGTAATGAATCCCGAACTGAACTGTACCTCGAATATATCGAAGTATTCTTTAGTTACTTTCCAGTGACTTTCATGAGGTTGGTGCATAAACTGAGCGACTAAGACCAACGACAAAGGAAAGGTCAAGACGGGTATGGGTTGGATACAGAAGTTTACCAACAAGTTGACGATATAAGGTAGCATCAACTTCAGGGGTAGTACAAGTGACTGAAAGCTTGACTCCAGACTGAAAGGGAGAAGGAGTTGGCTTACAGTCTTCCATGTGAAAGTGGTGTAGAACATCACAGGCATACTTGGACTGAAAGAGGGTAATGCCTTCCTTGGATTGCAAGACTTGAAGACCAAGGAAATAATGCAAGTGTCCTAAGTCTGTCATTTCAAACTTCTTTTTGAGGCTAGACTTCACATGGTTTATATGGTTTGGATCACTACCAGTAAGGATAAGATCATCAACATAAAGAACAAAGATGGTGAAGGACTTACCCACTTTCTTGGTGTAGACAGTGTTGTCAGAATGACACCTAGAAAAGTCATTATCTAGTATAAATCTATCCATTTTGGCATACGAAGCCCGAGTAGCTTGTTTGAGACCATAGAGAGACTTCCTAAGGCACCAAACAAGGCTGGAGTCTTTTTGGATAAAGCCAGGAAGTTGTTCCATGTAGATTTCATCATGCAAATCTCCATGTAAGAAGGCGGAATTAACATCCATCTGATGGACTTCCCATTTAAAGGAGGCAGCAAGGGAAAGAACAAGGAGGATAGAATTCATTTTGGCAACAGGGGAGAAGGTTTCAATATAGTCAATGCCTTCAACTTGTGAAAATCCTTTAGCGACAAGACGAGCTTTATGTCTATCCACTTTTCCATCTGATCCAAACTTTGCTTTGCAAACCCATCTACATCTGACAAGTTTTCTTCTTTTTGGAAGAGGAACAAAATCCGAAGTATCATTCGCCAATAAGGAGCGATATTCTTCATTCATAGCTGCATCCCAATCTGGATGACCGGAGGCTTCTTCAAAGGTTTCTGGATCAAGATTTTCTGGAACTTGAGCTAATAAGGAAGAGGCTCTTTCAAACTGAGAACGAGTACGTCGTTGATCGACAGGGTCACCTGCAAGAGAACCTGCTGCATCTCGAGTAGAGCAGACCCATCTTGGAAGCGGTGGAGTAAAAGGAAAAATTTCAAGAGGTGGAGGAGGATTGTCATCCTCGCTGTCATCATCTGAACTAGAAGGTATGCTATTAAAAATAGAAGAGAGAGAGAGGTGGCACATATGCCGAATCAGGCTCGTAGGCCAAAGGTGGCACACCCGCCGAACTAGGCTCGTAGGCCGATATATTTTCATCAAATTTTACATCTCTTCTAATGATTATATTTTTGGATTTTGGTTGAAGAAATCTAAATCCTTTGACATTTTCAGAATATCCAACAAAAATACATTTTTCACTCTTAGGTTCTAAGGCTTTATGTTTCGCATCTGGAATATGGGCCCAAGCATCACTTCCAAAAACACGAAAGTGACTTACATCTGGTTTGATTGAGCTCCAAGCTTCTTGTGGAGTTATATTCTTTAAAACCTTAGTAGGAATGCGATTTACTATGTAATTTGCACAGTTAATGGCTTCTGCCCAAAAATTGAGACCAAGTCCTTTAGATTGAAGCATACAATTAGCCATTTCTTTTAAGGTGCGATTCTTCCTTTCAGCTACACCATTTTGTTGTGGAGTATATGGAACGGTATGTTGCAATTGAATGCCATGCTCAGTGCAGAAGTTGATAAATTTGTTGTTAACATATTCTCCCCCCTTGTCTGATCTTAACTTAAGAATTTGATGTCCAGATTATTTCTCAACAAAGGCCTTAAAGGCCAAGAACATGTTAAAAACTTCAGTCTTGAGTTTTAAGAAGTATACCCAAGTGCGTTTGGAAAAATCATCAATGAAAGTTAAGAAGTACTTGCAACCAGAGAAAGAAACAACAGGAAGTGGACCACATAAATCACTGTGCACAAGCTGCAAAGGGGCTGAAGCGTGCCAAGAGGCACGTTTGTCAAAACTATCCCGATGATGTTTTCCGAGTACACATCCGGAGCAAACACCATCTCGACAAGATACCATAGGAAGACCCATCACCATATTTTCCTTACATAGAGTTTGAAGAGAGCGATAGTTTAAGTGACCAAATCGCTCATGCCAAAGTTTGCTCACTTCATCATTATGAGCAACAAAAACGGAGGGAAGACATGATGACCCAAATTTGTCAAACTTATACAACCTTGTGGAATCATCAGCAATGCCAGTGGCTAAAATATGTCTAGGATCTTTGAGGTCCTTGATTACAACATCATGAGGTGAGAATTCTACTATTTTCCCTTCACTTGAATGAGTTATTTGATAAACAGAGAGAAGGTTGCATGACAAGGTAGGAACACATAGTACATCATTAAACTGACCATTATCGAGATGAATGGTTCCAGATCCTACAACACTAAGAGATCTATCATCACCAACATAAATATGTTTGGTGTTACAATCATTTAAAGAAGAAAATATTGCTTTATTTTTGGCCATGTGATAAGAAGCTCCAGAATCAATGAGCCACTCATGAGAATGAGAAGAGGAAGATACATTTAATGCATAACCAGATCTTGATGCTTGACAACCATAAGCAGAAAGTGCCATTCCTGAAGATGAAGGTGAAGAGTGCTCCAAATTGATGCCGTGCTTCTTCATTGCTGCTTTTAAGGCTTCCATCTTCTTAAAACATTTGGACTCTATATGGCCATCACAATTGCAGAAGTTGCAATGTCTATTTGTCTTCTTTCCTTTGTTTTTATATGCCTTATCATTTGGTGAGTTGTTTTTTCAGTTTGCGGCTGAAATTGCTTACGACCCTTGTTTGGTTTCGAACCATACTTTTTAGGATACTGCTTCTTGGGATTCTTTTGATATGATTGTTGTTGGGCTGCTAAGGCTTTCTTAAACGCGTTTCCAGAAGTGACAAGACCAAGGTGTAAGAGTTTTTCTTGTTCTCTTATCAAAGAATCACAAAAGGAATCAAAAGAGGGATTCTTGTAGGTGGTTCTTGAAGAAATGATGGCTTCTCTAGTGGAATGGAAGGCGAAAACAAATACAGAGTAAGCAGGGCCAAACTTAGCAAGAATGCAATAGATGAGGCTACTATCTTCCTTTTTGACCTTACAACCTTCTAAAAGAAGTCTAAAGGTCTTGAATTTGGACAAAAAGTCTTCAATAGAGGAGAAATTATTAGGGTCCAAAGTAAGCAACTCATTTTCAAGCTGGTGAGCCCTGATTTGATTTTGAATGCCAAAGACAGTATTTAGCTTATCCAGGGCTTCATGAGGGGTGACAATGTCAAGGATATGAAATTGAAGATCTTGAGCAATGGACATTCCTATCAACCCTCGTGCTTGATCTTCTTTATTTTCCCATTTAGCGACTTTATCATCATCAGAAGGTTTAGTTTCTACCCTTGTGGCTATTCTGTAAAGCCCTTTACTTCTAAGTATATCTACCATGTGAAGTAGACATTGGAATAATTGGTGCTGTTAAGAATAATCGGGCATGCATTTTCCATTTTTTTTTAAAACTGAAGCTAAGAAAAGCTGAAACTAACTGCTTCAATGGAAAGATCTCGAAAAATTAGGCTATTTAAAAATAACGGCTCGAAAAACGGCTTTCGGATGAAGAAGTTATGCCTTTTTGAAAAAACGAGTTGAAGATGTCGAATAGTTATGGGAACGGGATGAAATGCGACTTTTAAAAAAAAAAAAATTCCACCCCTTTTAACAAAAACTTCTAACAAAAGAAGCTTGAGAAAAAGATTTGAACCCAAGACCTCTATTCTCATAAACTAACCCCTCGCCAAGTGAGATAGTAAAAGGATTCTGTTATTGTTTGAAAGGAGGAAGGGGTTTTTTTTTTTTTTTAACTCTTCGGTGTGCATGTCTTTTCCTGCACAAAAAAACACAAAAACCGAGCCAAAAAAAAAAAACCAAATGCAAGCCTTACGGCAAAATGTTAGATTTTTTGTTCACCTTACCAGCAACTATCAATTTTTTTCACTATTTCTAATTTCCCGAGATTGCACAAAGACGCGAGGAAAGAGCATACGTAGCAAAAAAAAAAAATCCCTTTTTTTGTTTCTGATTTGCCGAGATCGCATGCAGCATAGAGCAAAGAGCATACACAGAGAAGAGGGTATAGATCCGAAAAATAAATAAAACCTAAAAACCAATAATAAACAGAGCGAACCGAAATAAGCAGGACTATTAACAAATATCACTGCAAAACAGATGCTTTATACCTCCAGATCTAAACTGTCATAACTTGGGCAGCCGAAAAACTTTTCGCATGAAACCAAAGGCGTTTCTCACTATAACAGACGCTCCGGACACAACAGAGCAGTTCTCCAAGCCCAAAAATGTTCTGAAATAGTAGATCTACAAAACAGCATTCGCATGCAGTCAAACCAGCTTCGGATTTTGATCAACAACAGAAGCGGCCCTCAAAATAGCTTTGATACCATGTAGGAATTTACAGAGTAAGTTCCGTAGATCAAGAACCAAAGGTCACCGCTCACAAACAGATCACAAATCAGTACACCAGTATAGTCACATGGTTAAAACCCTCAAAGAGGGAAATAGTCCACGGCCTGAGCCAACGCAACCACTTCAGGCAATTTATTAATATAAAAGGAAAAGTTACATATGTTTCTCTCATAAACGGTTACCGGACAAATGACCCTCCATGCTCTTTAAATAGAGATCATGGACCAATCGAGTGTTAAGCCACGGATCAAGTGTCGTTAATACCGAGGTGAGAGATAACCATCGAATCACTACAAATCGTGATCGTTGGATTATAAGTTACAAATGTACATGGTAAAGAAACACACTTTACCTAACTCTACACTAAACTAAGTTATTCTTAACTATTTCCTATGTGTCGGAATATCCTAACATCGAATTTCCCAAAGAGCAAAGATTTAGCTTGGGAAGAATTTGAGCCATTGATTGAGTAGCAGAGATTGAGGAGCAGCAGCAGAGTGATTCTGGAGGATTTTTCAAGTGTCGGAAGAGTCTGCAGAGAGAGGTTGAATTATTCCACAAAGAGGTTGCACAGGGGCTATGCAGAGCCTCGAGGCAGTTCAATTCAACCAGAGAAGAGATCGATTCAGTAGCAGAGTGATAGGAAAAATATTCCAGAGGGCCAACAAATCCTTCTCAGTGGCAGAGACAGTCAGCAGAGGAAGATGGCAGTTATTCCAAGCAGTACAAATTTTACCTGTCTAGTGGTTGACCCAGAGGCAGATTGGGAGCTTATTGTGGGGCCAGATCAAGCCAAGATTGCTTTTGGAGAGAGAAAAATCTCTCAAATATTTTTCCAGTTATTTCTCAAGAGAAGATTGCTAGTTTGGCATCTAAATATTGTACTCATATTTTGTTGTTGAATAATAATAATTAATAAAAAACCCTCATCTGTCGCACCGGTTTTCCCACATTGGATTTTTCCAAGGATATTTGTCCAAAAACAACGGTGTAATTTTTATTGTGTGCGCTCTGTTTTCTCAATTCCAGTTTTATTTTCGCAATGCATTTTATTTTTGGTGAATATTGCAGTAGTGATTTTATTCTTTGTTTGTCGTAATAGCAAATAAACTGCACATAATAATATTCAGTTAGAAAAATAATTTCCAGATGTTGCAATAATGACAATTTCACATGGTATCAAAGCGCGTTTGAAGACAAATAAGTGGCTTGGTAATGAGGGAGAAATTTTGCAGCTTCAGAGGAAGTCTCTAGGAAATTTTTCCAGATCTGTGCAAAGCACCAGCAGGAAGTGCTAATTAGCAAAGACATGGTTTAATTTTCAATTTGCAAGTAGCAGAAAACTCGAAGAGCCTCAGTTGCAGTGATTTGCAAGCGGTAGTGTTGCTGCGAAGCAATTCCAGTGAGCAAATCAGTGATTTTGTTGACCAAATCTGGGCGCAGTAGGTTTGCAGCAAGTTTTGCAGTAGCAGATCAGCATTGACGGTTGAATGGAATAGAAAAGCACACGAAATTATACTTGGGCTGTCTTCAGTAAATTTTTCAGCATTCTCTAGTATGGCCACAGACAGATTTGATATTCAGGAGGCTACAGATCTATCTTCCAAATTGTAGGATGAGTTTGCTCAGATAGGTTTCTTATCTAGCTCAGCTTCACAGGAGTCTGGTATATATATACAGTGGAGCATCAACTCACATGACAGGAGTTAGAAAATACTTAAGCTACAATGAGGAGGAGATGGACTTCAAGATACCAATGGGAAACAAGACTAAATATACTCTGGTCAAAAGAGGTACCATTGATATTCAAAGGAAGTCAGAAGCAAGCACAAGCGTTACAGATGTATTGCATGTGCCAGGACTAGGTATGAACCTAATTTCAGTATCCCAGCTACAGGATAAGGGATATGATGTCCACTTTGTAGGGAAGAAGGTGTTCATCAAACACCAGAACTGGAAGAAGTTGAAATTATTATATTTAGATAACTATGGTATGTTCTATGCTTAATGCAGTTTTACTTCAATCTTTCTTATAAGCCCAATTCAATTTAGTAATCACATAAACATGAAAGTAAAATGTGTTAGCCACCTATAAAATTTGTCATATCAAATGGTGGCTAAATCATTTTTTGAGCCTTCAAAAAACAGGTTTTATTGCTAAAAAATGTTATCTCTTAAAGACTTTTGAAGACATCATGCCCTTGTTTCAATCTTCACTGCTGTTTCCATTTAGAAATCAGAAATCCTGCTGATTCCATAAGAAAATACTGCTGCAAACACCATTTTCCCCTCCTTCCACTTCAAAACTAACCTCCATTTTTACCCCTTTTATTCCCATGAAATTCCTCTATTTTCATTTGTCCCCTTTTCCCCTTTATAAAATCCACCTTACAGAGTTTAAAACTCACTTTTTGACTTTGCCGAAACCCCCAAATCCATTGAAAAACTTGGAAAATTTCATGAAAAATACGTTGTTTACCACAGGCTTAAGCCCCCTTGAGCTAAGTCTTAAACCACTTCCCCTCCATGTGCCCCAGCGCTGGAACTAAGTGCTAAAGGTCACAAGCGCTTATCGCATCGGAGCAAATCACAAAGCGTTGTTATTTGCGTTAAACAAAAAACTTCGATTGCGATGGCCCGATCGCATAATCGCATCGGCCATTTCCCGATTGCACCAATCGCATTGGAGATGTCTATTGCACCTTTACATTTCTCCACCTCCGATTAACATCCCTCCAATTCACTCCCCACCGTTGATCTAATCCTCAGATCAACGGCCAACGCTTAATCGCTCCGTCGCACTCCATGTCTTTTGACCCGCCGATGCCTCTGCCTCCGATTGCATCTGGACCTTCCACGTGTCCGGATCGGACAGTCCAGGATGCTTTTCCCGATTTTGGTTTAAAATCATGTGCCTCGCGTTCTAATGTTTTTCAGCCAATTTTAGCCGTTGATCTCTGTAGATCAACGGCTCTCGTCAGCCTTTACTCCGCCATTGTATTATTTCCATTAACCCTCGGATTTAATCCTAGCCGCTCATCTTTTCAATCCAACAGCCACGCTCCTCCCCATGCCCTCTGAAGCAGTTTAAACCCAATAACGCAGGATTTCTTAATTAGTTTTGTATTTTGCAGGTGTTTAATGGTTTATCCATTATGTTAAAGAAAGGCCGAAGGCCGAGAATGACGATTCTCATGCCTTTGATTCATCAAAGGAAACCATTCGCAGGGTTCAAACTCCACGTCTCGTCGATGCTTCATGGGCATTGATGCCTTGTGAGCCCTGCGCAGCACTGCACATCAACAAGACAGACAATAAAATATTTAAAAAGAGTATCAGTGTCGAAGACAGAACACAGCAAAACAGAAAATTGAAGACAATTTGGGGGATTACGGCTAAGATTGATTATCAAAAGCCTAATCTTCCAAATTAAAACACAGTTAAAGGTAATTCAAAAGATCTATCAAACAGAAAGGCCTCCACCGCCACATCTGAGACCAATTGATTCCTCTCAGCTACCACAGTGCCCCCTGTAGCCACAAGCATTCAAAAGGAGGCCGAAGTTATTGATCAAAATCAGATATTTGCCTCAACGCAGCCGAAGAGTTAATTCTGCTAAAGGAATTTAATGCACAAAATATCCGCAGAGTTATTACAACATGACACAGAGCCTCCAAAGTCAACAAAAGCTCCTACCAACCTTAATCTTAAGTGTAAAACAATTAATACAGACAGAACATCTGTAAACTTCTTCATCGAGCCCCTCAAAGGACGAGAAGCCATTAAGACTGTATTAATTATCTTGGGAGATCTTTTATCAGATCTCACCTCCTCATTCTTCTATAAATACTTCTGTAGAAGATGAGAAATTGTTGGTTGCTGAACTTTGAAATATACTTGAGTCTAATATTTCTACTTGTAAATAGTGTTCACTGGCTCTTGAAGCTCTGCTTGTGATAGAATAGTTAGGCTGAGAAGTGTAGATGATTGCTAAACTAAAGCATTGGACTTAAAGCTGTAACTGGTTTGGAGCATCAATACAAGCTGATTTATGGGATCCTGGTGTATGTCGACGGTGATGTTACTTTTTATTGTAAATTGTTATTTTATTTCTGTTTCCACTTTGTCCATCTTCTCTGATAAAGAATAGCATGCATAGAGTTAGGATTTACTGTATATCGGTCCCTTCTCTGACTGATAAGCTTTATCTAAATGTTTTCTTCCAATTTGTGTTATTTAGGAATGATTTAATTCAGTTTAAGCAATAGGAATGTTGGCGTTCCCTCGTCCTCTGTCTTAGCTAAATATTGTTCTTGAAAGTTATTTTCATTTCATGTTAAGTAGAGATGAACTAAGGAAGATATGGTGTGCCCTGGTCCTAGTTTTATCTCCAAAGACTGTCTGAAAGTTTCCCTTAGAATGTGTTGAAAGCAGGCTAGGTTAAAAGTCCTTACCTGATCTTAGACTGTTCTTTGTTACCTTATATGTCTTCTTTTTGTGTTTTAAATGTTTTCTATTGAAAGTGCATCAAAAGCAGGCTCGTTTAGAAGTACTTACCTGATCTTAGATTACTTTTATGTCTTTCTTAAGTGTATGTCAAAAGCAGGCTAGTTTAGAAGTACTTACTTGATCTTGGGTTGCTCTTTGTTCTTCATTTGTTTAAATTCCCCTTCTTGTTGTACCATTTCATTCCATAAATCAAACTTTAGAGAGATCCTTAGACATAGATGACTTGCCCCATGGACCACTCTTGCCTCTTATTGTTTCAATTAAACCCTATTATGACTCCATAGCCCAATGGACTAAAACTTGCAATTATTTATTTTTTTGGCCAAAGCTTGTTCTGATTGCTCGCAACTTCTCACCCTTGAAACTCTTTGCATTTAGAACTTTCCCCTCAAATAATAGTCATGCTCAACTATCCAAAAACAAACAAAACCCTTGGCCTTCATAACTAGCCTAATATCATTACCCAAAACCTTAAAGATAAATCCATCTTTACACTTATTGGAGAGATCCCTCTCCGGATTCAGGAGGGCTAGATCCTAGAATCCCAAAGTGGTTGAAATAATGTTGTTTCTGTGATTGGACTTTGCCAATCTTGCTAATTACAGGGAGCTAACAAAATGTTGATAGAACATAATAATAAATCAACAAAAGACGAGCCAAATAATATATCAGAATTTGTAATTCTCCTTGTCCAGCAAATGAATAGATAAATGTTTGTTACAACAGCCAACAGGATGCCCCAGCCAGCAAAGTCTTGAGTTGGTAAAACCAACTTCTCCAATAGCCAAATCAGCGTTCCTCAAGTGTCACACACACACCTCAAAGACAGCTCCAAAAGTCAACGCAAGTCAACCCAAACTGGTCAATGCAAAAGTTTGTGTTGCAGTCAAAGGGGCTTCGGTCAAAGTCAACGTGCAACCTCGATTTTTGTGCCCAACAGTACGTCCTCAAAAAATCAGAATTTTTGCCCAAAAAACGCAATCAAAGTCAACGTGCAACCTCGATTTTTGTGCCCAACAATACGGCCTCGAAAAATCAGAATTTCTACCCAAAAAACGCAGTCAAAGTCCAAGCGTTGACCCAAAGTCAATGTTGGTCAACATTGTCCAGAAACCCTAAAAATAGTCTGCAAATTGCAACAGCTTCTTCAAGTTCAGATTCACACGTGTGAAGGAGGGAAGCCTCTCTTAGGTTGTACGAACCAATCGGATCACAAGATGAATGTGTGTGATGAGTTGATGATGAAATGGACATCATCTCTCTCCAATTTATATCCATCCATGAGGGTGTGTGACACATCTGTAGGGCTTGAGATACTACATTACAAATTTGGCCGACCTTGCACATGTGTGGAAAATTAAATCAAAATATATGTTCTACTCATCCAAACAAGATGATCTTTAGATCAATCTTGCACCTCTCCGAAAGAGGAATCCAACAAAAATATAATCATCATCATATGAGCAGTGTAACATGGAGTTTGGACCTAGTTGCCCAAAATTAACTCTCCCTCTCAACTAGGGAGAACTCCATCTGTCCACATGTGCCATCCTGTCATCAGTACCATCGTGTACTGTCATCATCATCATGCGTTCATGCGTCATCCTGCTGTAACATGCTTTGTCAACTCTAAGGGCAAACAAACGAGAGTGAGTCACAAAGACATCACACTTCGCTCACCCAAATTCAGCCTAGAGGGTAAAACCTCAATAGACTCAAAAGAGTCACATACTAACCTGAAGTTAGTTTACTGACCCAAAGTCAGTTTAGAGGTAAGAACCTCATCAGACTTGATCCAAAATCAAGGTGTTGGACACAACCCATCCGAGACATAGAGAGTACGGCAATCTTCGATGCATCCATCGGTCTTGTTATGGTCTCTATCCACATTTCCCACCTCATTGGCCAAATGAGAGGTACTTCCCATGAGTCTGAAACTCCATAGGTAAGATGCATGCGGGGCATAGATAAAAGAGAGGGTGAACCAGCTCAAACATCATAACGGTGGGGCAAAAGCACAACAAGTTTCGACAAGCCTAGCCCCGTGTGTGCTTATAGCTCCACGAAGCTATCCCCAAACCCCCTGGAGCTCCTAGAGCTCATTGTCCAACTCAAGCAAGACCCTCACAATAGGGTCTTTCCACGATTCCAAGCTTCTCACGAAAGGTTAGGAACTTGACCTTCCCCAAGGGCTTCGTGAGAATATTTGCAACTTGCTCATCAGTTCCTATATGATCGAGCCTTACGGCGCCTCGTTGTACCATATCCCAGATAAAGTGGTACCTAAAATCAATATGCTTGGATCGATCGTGGAACACGGGATTCTCAAAAAGACAAATACCACTCTAGTTATCACAAAGGATAATGGTGGTATCGTCTAAACAGCTCACTGAAAAGCTTTCTCAACCAAACAACTTCACAACAAGCCATACTCGCTGCAATGTATTCGACCTCAATGGTGCTCAAAGCCACTGATTTCTACTTCCTGCTCATCCAAGATATCGAAGCAGAACCCAAGGTGAAGCAACATCCAGATGTGCTCTTACAATCCACCACACTGCCAGCCCAATCGGTATCAGTATATCCATGGAGTCTCAATTTCCCGGCAGTGTATCTCAGCCCATGGTCGATTGTGCCTCGAAGATATCTCAATAGATTCTTGGCACCAATCCAGTGAATGTGATGAGGCTCAACCATATGTTGACTCAAAGTGTTCACTGCAAAACATACGTCCGGATGGGAGTTCACTAAGAACATTAGGGCCCCTACGAGGTGTTGATACTCAGTGGGATTTCCAAGGTCGGGCCCAACAGCACCTCCACACAACTTCGTAAAGTTGAGTTCCATCGGTGTCGACACAGACTTATGTGAAATTTTCAATCTAATAACTATACAGTTGCGGTGATAGATTTATTCCTCCTACTTATTATTTCAATAAGTTATTTTTCATAAATCTTCTGTCAAATATCGAAATAAATACTACTACAACATTCGCAAATACATATGCAGAGAAATGAACAGTAAAGGACATAAGCACAAGAATCAATCACATGTACACAGTTAATTTTGGACAATTGTCCCTAGAAAAACCCAATGCGGGAAAACCGGTGCAGCAGATGAGGGTTTTATTAATTCTTCAACAAGTGAAATCTTTACAAGGAAAAATACCGGTAGATAAAATTTGAAACACCTGAGACAGAATTCCCGGCTCTCTTGGACAATTCTCTGACACCCTGATCAGCCTCTATTGGCTCCTGTGCATGTCTGTGTGTTTCTCTGCGCAGTCCCCTCGCTGGACTGCATATGTCTATGTAGGGTCTACGTGGGTTCTCTGCACTGCAACCCAGAGCCGTCTCCAGTGGCCCACTGCTTCCCTTTGACCCTGACCTCGATCACTTTTGACTCCCTCCTTCTGCTTCTGCAAACTCTTCGCCCTGCAACTCTCCCACTAAAATCGAATTCTCTTACTTCAAAATCGATCTCCTTTAGGTACTGAGTGTAAGCCTAGCTTATTTTCCAAATGACCCTCAAGCCTTCTTTTATAATCTTCTCGTTGGAGAACCAACGACCCAGATTAGAAGTTTAATCAATGGCTAAAAGATTAAAACTTGACTTGATCCTTGTTTTCTAGAAGATTCAGAGTCTGACTTATTAATACCCTTTAATTATTTCATTTCCCTGAGTTTAGACTTAGGGTCTTCATTAAAATAATTAATTATTTTAATAAGTCATGAACCAAGTGGAATTTCCACAAACGGTTTCTAAGTTCTTTGGAATGTTGTTGTCCAAGCCTCCCTGCAAAGTTTGAGACTTGGAACACTTCTGGATGCTACAAAAATCAACACTCCCTCTTAGCGAGGAAGGTGTTCCAAAAATATGCTTGCTGCATGTTGCTCTGCTTTTGAAGCACCCTCTGCGCTATTGATCTCTGTACAGTACCCCTCATCTGCTACGCTGCTATCCTCTATACTGTTGCCTTTGACACTATCACTGCTGCATCTATACAACAGCTCCCTCTAAATACGGATCCTATCCATTCCTACTACTGGAAGGGATTCTTCATCATCCCCATCTTCTCTCTGAAGTAGACAAACTTAGTTTTCCCTAGAGCTTTTGTAAGGATGTCTGCCACCTGTTCTCCTGTTGGAATGTACTGCAACTGAACAGCTCCCCTGTTGGAGTGTACTGCAACTAAATAGCTCTCGTTGTACAGCCCCTGATGAAGTGACACCTGATATCAATATGTTTCGACCGGTCATGAAACACAGGATTTCCATAGAGCTTGATGCAACTCTGATTATCGCATAAGATACCGGTCGCTCCCATTTTCTCCTTGAGTAGTTTCACTAACAGTTTTCGAAGCCATATGGCCGCACACGAAGCTGTGCTGGCTGCCATATACCCTGCTTCTGCTTAGCTCAGTGCTACGGAATTCTGTTTCCTGCTGCACCAAGAAGTCTTTCCTGATCTTAGACTGAAACAGTACCCACTGGTACTCTTCAGATCTACTGAACTTAAAGCCCAATCTGCGTCGGTGAAACCACTCAACCTGACATCATTGCTACGGGTGTACTTCAATCCAAGCTTGACTGTTCCTTGAAGGTACCTGAGAACATGCTTGGCTGCTGCCCAATGAGCCCTCTTAGGTTCTACCATGAACTGACTGAGGGTATTTACAACATAACAGATGTTTGGCCTTGTATTTACCAGATACATCAACGATCCTATGAGTTGCCTATATAACGTAGGATCAGCCTCATCATCTTCGGACGTGTCGATTTTCGTCCAGTTGGTGATCATTGGAGTTGTCATGGGTCTACAATCCTCCATCCAAAATCTCTTCAGAATCTCTGTAGTGTATCTCCCTTGACCAAGAAAGATCTCCTCATTCTGCTGCCGAACTTCCAACCCCAGAAAATAGTGCATCCATCCTAGATCTTTCATGTCAAATTCCTCAGCCAAATTCTTCTTGCAGTCTGTGATGAGCCCTGATGATCCTGTCAAAAATAGATCATCTACATACAAAATCAGTATCAACGACTCACTCCCTACTCTCAGATAGTAGTGATTGGGACCTACGTCACTCTTGACGAATCCCATCTTCTGCAGGTAGCTGTCAATTCAACCATACCAGGCTCTAAGAGCTTGCTTCAGTCCATATAACGCTTTCTTCAATCTGCACACATGAGTCTTCTGATCATGCGTCTCAAAGCCCTCTGGTTGTTCTATATACACCTCTTCCTCTATCGCCCCGTTCAAGAATGTCATCTTGACGTCCATTTGGTGAATTTCCCATCCCATCTGCGTAGCAAGGGATATCTCGGATCTGATAGAGGTGTATCTAGCTACTAGGGCGAAGGTTTCTTCATAGTCAATCCCTTCCTTCTAAGCATACCCCTTAGCCACAAACCTAGCTTTAAATTTCTCGATGTTGCCATCTGCAACATACTTGATCTTGTAGATCCACCTGGATCCTACAACTGATCTCTCCTAAGGTCTGGGGACCATTTCCCAGACATCATTCATCATGATGGAACTGTACTCTTCCACCATTGCATCAACCCACACCTGGTGCTGAGCTGCTTCCCGAAAACTGGAAGGTTCTCTGACTTGAGCAACCAAGGCTTGATACCTCTCAGGCTGCTTACGTTGTCTCTTCTCATTTCGTGGCATTCCGACAAAGTCCTCTGCATCCTTCAGAATTTGTCTTAGTTCCCTACTCGTTCTTCCACTGGTTGTGGGTGGATTTACCAGCTCTCCCTCTTGCAAATCCTCAGGAGACACATCCCTTGGATCCCTATGCCTTGAAGAGGCAATTGAATTTTTTGTTGTTGGTTGTTGGGGCTGAACCAGAGGCTCCTCCTCAAACTGCGTAGCAGAAGGCAACTTGCGGGATCTTTTGAAGGCCTTCTCCTCCATGAACTTCATATCCCTCCGCACCACGAATTTCCTCCTCTCAGGAATGTAGATGTGATAGGCCTTTGCATTCTCGTTGTATCCTACCAAATACCCTTTTTCTACAATCATCTCCAACTTCTTCCTCTTCTCACTGGGCACATGACAATAAGTTGTACTGTCGAAGATCCTAAAGTGACTCACTTCAGGCTTATTGCCAGTGAAGACACTTACCGGCGTGATCTTTCCCAATACAGCGTGAGGAGTCCTGTTTTGACGTAGACAGTTGTATTACATGCTTCAGCCCATAGGAATTTGGGCATGTCTTGGTCATACAGCATTGCCCTTTTTGCTTCGACAATAGTCCTGTTTTTCCTTTCTGCCACACCATTCTGCTCCAGACTGTATGGAGTTGTCTACTCTCTTTTGATGCCTTCCCTTGCGCAAAATCCAGTGAATTACTTATCTATGTATTCACCACCACTGTTTGATCGCAATACCTTGATCCGTTTTCCTGTCAGATTTTCAACCAGAGCCTTAAACTCTTTAAACCGACTAAAGACTTCATCCTTGGTCTTCAAAAAGTAGATCCAGGTTTTCCTGGAATGGTCATCAATGAAGGTGATGAAGTACTCGGCAACACTAAGAGCTCTAGTGAACATCGGTCCACAGATGTCTGAGTGTATCAAGTCCAATACACCCTTGGCCCTATTGTTGCTTCTCTGATATGTTGCCTTGGCATATTTTCCCAATACGCACCCCTTGCAGACATCATCTCGTTTAGTGCTCAGCCCTGAAACACCTGTGACAGTCTTCTGGAGAATTCTTAACGCCCCATGATGCAAATGCCCTATTCTTTTGTGCCATAGCTCATTCAGGTCCGTTTCATCTGCACTGCCGACCAGTGCCATTGGAGACTCAAGCTACAACTTGTAAAGTTTGGTGCTTCTTACCCCGATCTGTGCCTTCTTCTTCCAACTAGGGTGTTTGACATAGACTCTATTGCCAATAAAGTAGACGTCATAACCTCGGTTTTGAAGCTGAGACACTAAGAGCAGGTTCATCCCCAACCTAGGCGCATGCAATACATAAGTGGTCCGGATCCTATTTCTAGCCTCGATCTGAAAACTACGGTACCTCTCCCAACAGGAGTGCATTTTGCTTTATTACCCATGGTTATTTTAAAATTCATCTGCTCTTCTTCGTAGTCAGAAAAACAGTCCCGTACTCCAGTCATGTGAGCAGAGGCTCCACTGTCAATATACCAGACATCAGAAGAAGCAATGCTTGATATGCAAGTAAATTCTTCCTCAAGTCCGAATGCCAAAACAGAGACATCGTGATCCATCTGTTCTGTCATGCTTCTTTCCCTTCCTGGAGAACTGAGTGAACCCTTCTGCGCTACTGCTGCAACAGTAGACTTTCGTTCACTAGTTGATTCTCCCTTCTTGTTACTCATCTCTGGATCTGATACCATGTGAAATTTTCAATTTGACAACTATACAGTTGCAGTGATAGATTTATTCCTCCTACTTATTATTTCAATAAGTTATTTTTTCATAAATCTTCTGACAAATATCGAAATAAATACTACTGCAACATTCACAAATACATATGCAGAGAAATGAATAGCAAAGGACATAAGCACAAGAATCAATCACATGTACACAGTTAATTGTGGACAATTATCCCCGGAAAAACCCAATGCGAGAAAACCGGTGTAGCAGATGAGGGTTTTATTAATTCTTTAGCAAATGATATCTTTACTAGCAAATAAAATCTGAAACACCTGAGACAGAATTCCCGACTCTCTCGGACAATTCTCTGACACCCTGATCAGCCTATGTTGGCTCCTGTGTCTGTCTGCGTGTTTCTCTGTGCAGTCCCAACGCTGGTCTGCGTGGGTTCTCTGCGCTGCAGCCCAGAGCTGCCTCCAGTGGCCCACTGCTTCCCTCTGTCCCTGACCTCGATCACTTCTAACTCCCTCCTCCTTCTGCAAACTTTTCGCCCTGCAACTCTCCCACTGAAATCGAATTCTCTTACTTCAGAATCGATCTCCTTCAAGTATTGAGTGTATACTCGGCTTATTTTCCAAATGACCCTCAAGCCTTCTTTTATAATCTTCTCGTTGGAGAACCGACGACCCAGATTAGAAGTTTAATCAATGGCTAAGATTAAAACTTGACTGGATCCTTGTTTTCTAGAAGGTTCACACTCTGACCTATTAATACCCTTTAATTATTTCATTTCCCTAAGTTTAGACTTAGGGTCTTCATTAAAATAATTAATTATTTTAATAAGTCATGAACCGAGTGGAATTTCCACAAACGGTTTATGGGTTCTTTGGAATGTTGTTGTCCAAGCCTCTCTACAAAGTTTGAGACTTGGAACACTTCCGGATGCTACAAAAATCAACAACTTACAATCCACCATACTAAATCTCTTCAGTAGCTTCACGACATATTTTCCTTGAGAAAGGAAAATCTCGCCCGGCCTTTTCCAGACCTCCAAGCCTAGGAAATAGTGCATCAATCCTAGGTCTTTCATCTCAAACTCGAAAGCTAGCTCCCTCTTACATTGATGAATGAGAGGGTCAACACGTGTTAGGAAGAGATCGTCCACATAGAGAACCAGAATGAGAGCCCTTTCTTTATCAGCCTTAAAATAAAGGTTTGGATTAGCATCACTTCGAGTGAAGCACAACTTCATCAAGTAGCTATCAATCCTCTCATAACAAGCCCTAGGGGCTTGCTTCAACCCATAGAGGGATTCCTTCAACCTGCATACATATGAGTCTCTATCTTGGACTTCGAACCCCAAAGGTTGCTCCACATAAACCTCTTCCTTTATTGAACCATGCAGAAAACCAATCTTCACATGCATCTGATGGAGACTCCATCCTTGCGTTGCAACAAGGGAAATGATAGATCAGATGGTGGTATAGCGGGCGACAAGTGCAAATATATCATCATAATATATGCCTTGCTTTTGAGAGAAGCCTCGGGCAACAAATCTTGCCTTGAACTTTTCAGCACTTCCATCGGCTCCATGCTTGATCTTAAAGAGCCATTTCGAGGTGAACATATTTGTCCTTTGGTCTCAGGACCACTTCTCAGACATCATTGTTCATAACGGACACATTCTTCGTGCATAGCATCCTTCCAAACTTGATGCTTTACGGCTTCTTCAAATGATCCAAGCTTCAATTGTACAATTGTACTCATGGCTGCTAGGTACCCTTGGTACCTATTCGGCTTCTTGCTTTCACGAAATGTCCCCCTTGGGGCAATATGTCTCTCAGCATCTTCGAGAGTGTCCCTGAGCCATGAGGGTCTGCTCTTATTTGAAGAAGGCAGATCAATAAGATCCATCGATCCTTCAACATCGGGCATAGGTTCATCCTTCGATTCTTCCTGCCTTCTAGCTTCTTCTTCTTCTTCTTTGTCTTCCTTTGAGCTAGGAAGATTTCTTACTTTCTTGAGGGCAGCATCTTCAACGAAGGTGACATCGTGGCATATATCCACTTCTCTTTGACCATGCACATAGATTTTATGTCTTTGAAGTTTCATTGTAGCCCACAAGCATTCCCTTCTTTCCAGAAGCATACAGCGTGCTTCTCTTTTCTTTTAGCACATGAAAGTAAACAGGACTTCCAAAAACTCTAGAGTGGGAGGAATCAGGCTTCTTACCAGAGAAGACTTTTTCGGGAGTTTTCGAGTCCAATGCGGAATGTGGGCATCTATTTTGAACATACGCAACAGAGTTCGCAGCTTCTCCCCATAAAAACTTCGGAAGACCTTAGTCATATAGCATGGCATGGGGAACTTCCACAATGGTCCTGTTCTTTCTTTCAGCAACACCATTTTTCTCAGGAGTATACACAGTTGTGGTCTCCCTCTTAATGCCAGCTTCCCTGCAAAAGTCATTGAACTCACTTGACTCATACTCGGTCCCATTGTCGATCCTCAAAATTTTGATTTTCTTCCTGGTTTGATTTTCCACCAAGGCCTTTTGACGGTACAAAACCATTTGAATGCTTCGTCCTTCTTCAAGAAATATATCCAGGTCTTGCAGGAGAAGTCATCTAGAAAAGTCATGTAACAGGAACATCCTCCCAAGGATGTTACGAGCATCATACTAGATAAATTGGAATGTATCAATTGCAAGATATCATATGTCTTTGTGACACTTGAGGGGAATGGTCCCCTTGTATGCTTCCCTTCGGCACAACCCTGACATATACCTTCATGATCATCTTTAAACTCGAGCATACCTGTAGCCACCTTCCTTGCTTCGGGAAGGGCTTTGTAATGAAGGTGTGCAAACCTCTGGTGCCATAGCTCGGTTTGAAGAGTTGTATCACATGACATAGCCCCCAACGGACTTCCTCCAACCTGGTCGAGTGTATCAACTCTAAAACCAATTGTAAGAGCTTTTTTGAAGTTATTCTTCCAGATGCGTACCTTTCCATCAACGAATGCCACCTTGAATCCTTTTTCTTCCATTGCCGAAATAGACACAAGGTTCTTCTTCAAATCAAGTACATACAACACATCTTGTAAGAGGAGTACTTGACCTTGAGATAGATGAAGGGTCACAGTCCCTGTCCCTTTCACGAGATAGGTGGCATTATCTCCAAGGATAATTTCTGAATTAGTATCCTTCTCAATCAAATCAGAGAGGGCTTCTTTATAACCAGTGAGGTGCCTTGAAGCACCACTATCAATCAACCAAACATCCAGGGTGTCGGGAGGAGATGCAGTAGAGAGGGCAGATACAAGAATATATTCATTTTTCTTATTATCAACAACATTAGACTTATTGTGCCTGGAGTTCCTTGACCTCTTGAAAGGTTGCCCATTTCCACTTCCATCAAAGGGAGCCTTCCTCTTTCCTTTGAACATGTTGTTCATTTTATTGCCATTCCCCTTGAAGTTGTTGTTGTCATCATCCCTGGGAGAGTCCCTTCTATTAGGGCACTCTCTTGCATAGTGACCAGGCTTGTTACAAGTGTAACATCTTTCCTTCCCTCCTTTGGGCCCCGCTCTTCCATGGTTTTGATTTCTCGGGCCACCATAGTTCTTCTCCTTTGCATGAGCGATGAAGGCAGTAGGGTCACCTCCATTTCCATTAGAGGGATGGTCTCTCTCCATCATTCTTGTCTCCTCTTGAGTGCATCTCTTCAACAATTCATCAAAATTAGGAATCACATTATTATTAAGAATCGTAGTATTAAATACATACCAGTCTTGGGGAAGTCCTCCAAGAGCAATGAGGATGAGCTCTCGATCAACTACTTCTTCTCCTATGGCAAGGAGATCATTCCTAATTTTTGTGAGCCTCATAAAATATGATTGGATGGATTAATCTTTTCCCTTCTTGATATTCCTATACTTGTTCTTGAAGAAAAGCACTTGATTTGCATTACTAGCCCGAACATGCTAACCAGCTTACCATACATCTCTTTAGATGTGCCCAGCTCAGAGATGTAAGCAACCAAGTGCTTATGAATTGAATCCTTGATAATCATCTTTGCTTTGATTTCCCCTTTTCTATACTTCGTCTTTGTGGCCGCTGGTGCATTTGATGGAGGCTCATGGATCTTCCCCTGCACATAGTCCATGACATCTTGGTCTTCCAAAGCCAAATCCAAGGACATCTTCCATGTATGATAATCAGACTTGCCAGTCAAGTTATCATCAAACTTGAAACCCTTGTATGAGGAGGCCATTGATCCTTGATAGGATTTCTTCTTCAGTGATTTCTTTTCACACTATCTTGGGCTTTGTCTTCACCTCAGTTATGATACCATGTTAAATTTAGATAACCATGGTATGTTCTATGCTTAATGCATTTTTACTTCAATCTTTCTTATAGGCCCAATTCAATTTAGCAATCACATAAACATGAAAGTAAAATGTTGATAGAACATAATAATCGATCAACAGAAGACAAGCCAAATAATATATCAGAATTTGTAATTCTAATTGTCCAGCAAATGAATAGATAAATGTTGTTACAGCAGTCAACAGGATGCCCTAACCAGCAAAGTCTTGAGTTGGTCAAACCAACTTCTCCAACAGCCAAATCAGCCTTCCTCAAGTGTCACACACACACCTCAAAGACAGCTCCAAAAGTCAACGCAAGTCAACCCAAACTAGTCAACGTTGCAGTCAAAGGGGCTTCAGTCAAAGTCAATGTTCAGCGTCGACTTTTGTTCCCAGCAATACGACCTCCAAAAATCAAAATTTCTGCCCAAAAAGCACAGTCAAAGTCCAAGTGTTGACCCAAAGTCAACGCTGGTCAATGTTGTCCAGAAACCCCAAAAACAGTGTTAAAATTGCAACAGCTTCTTCAGTTTCAGATTCACACGTGTGAAGGAGGAAAGCCTCTCCTAAGCTGATCGAACCAATCAGATCACAATATGAATGTGTATGATGAGTTGATGATGAAATCGACATCGTCTCTCTCCAATTTATATCCATCAATGAGGGTGTGTGACACCTCTGTAGGGCTTGTGAGCCTACATTACAAATATAGCCGATCTTGCACGTGTCGAAAATAAAATCAAAATATATGTTCTGCTCACCCAAACAAGATGATCTTTAGATCAATCTTGCACCTCTCCGAAAGAGGAATCCAACAAAAATATAATCATCATCATATGAACAGTGTAACATGGAGTTTGGACCTAGTTGCCCAAAATTAACAGAAACAGATTGGAGTACAAAGCAACAGATTGTATAGGTTGTAGTTCGACTCTCCAATGGCACTCTAGCTAGAAATGGAGGTAATAGTAGAAGAGACCTGAACGAGTTATGGCATAGGAGAATAGAACATTTACATCATGGAGCACTTAGAATGCTCAAGGAGACAGTAGCAAGTGTTCCAGAACTAGGCACGGAACATGATGATGTGTGCAGAGGGTGCGTACTTGGGAATTATGCTAAGGCAACATTCCCAAGAAGTGACAGCAAATCAGAGGGTGTGTTACAGCTTATACACTCAAATATTTGTGGCCCTATGTCCACTAGACCTCTCAGAGGGTACGAGTATGTTATGAACAAAATAATTCATAAAATATTAGTTAAATAAATAATAATAAAATAATTAATTATTAACATTATTAGTTATGAAAAGCTAAAAGGTCAAATGACATGACCATTCATCTTCATGGCTAGTGAATGCCTATATACGCAACCGTCACGAAATCAATGTACCATTATTCATTCTATCAACTTATCCATATATATTACTTACTATACATTTGTGTATTCTACATTGCAAGTACAAACAAACTACACGTGTTTGTTTTCTATAGTGGCATCAGAACATTTCAGTCCTCGACTAACCATTACATTGTTCATCCATTAAAGTGGAACATACTCCTAAAATTATGACCATATGACTAGACAAGAACTATTACTGGAAATGAGAGAAATAGTTGTAAAATCAATAAAGCTTCTTGAAACATTTGATTCAGTACCTAAAGATGTAAAAGTTATAGATGAGGCTACATCTGAGGAGATAAAGTGTGAAACACTCTTCAGCAAGATTCGATTGAAGGCGATGAAGAAAATGAAGTATGTGATCAATACCAAAATGGTTTAGGAGCTATACATAAGATTGAATCTAAGGACAACATTGAATTATTCAACTTACCAACATTCGATGAATTGAATGTCGTTATTGATCCTTTAACCCCCATTGATACCCATAGCATAAACGATTCATCAATGTACTAAGAGATTGGTTTAGGGGAAAACTACACTTTGAAGTTTCTTGATGTTTATGAACAAATTCAAATATCAACATTGCCAAGTTGTTTAGGAGAGGACACTATATGTGGTTCAACAGAATTTTTACAAAACGTTCAAACAAAGTAATTGGATGTAGGATTTTACAAAGAAGACAAAGAAAATCTTATGTCATTCCCGCCATCAAATATTGCTACGAATATCGACGATAAAAACCGGCCCCAACACCAAGAAAAATTATCACCCATTACATGCTTCAACCCTCTAAAGTCTGCAAGAGGTGGGCAAGACCAAGAAGATGTGACATGTCTATGACATCATTGGTAGTACTAGTTTAATGATCGTTGAGATTGACACAATTCGTGTTGTCTATTCCAATAGCGAGATCGTGCAATTCAGACGAGATGGAGATCAATATTTACTTGAAAGTTTTATAACCTGTCGTGTGGGAGGGAATATCAATCATGTTTATCATAATAAACATAGCAGTCTGTTGTTAACAGCGTATGAGCTAAATGATTCAGAGAAACGCAACGGATCATTAGGGTTTCCCTGGCATGTCAGCAATGTCATGCCCTTTCCGACTCCAGACCATTGGAATATGGTAAAACCAGATGCTTCTAATTTAGATACGGGGTTTTGTCAAAGAGAAGCAAATTTTTGGTATGGGAGGATACCCACGAGGACTAAAAAGAACAATTACGCGCAACATTTTGTTAACGCGAGTGCCTAGCCATAAAACTTTATCAAAAACACAGATATGTCTATGGTGGCAAAGGAGTACCCTCAACTAAAGCAGTTCATTTAAATTAAGTACAAGTTGAATGTGCAACACTCATTCAATCTTGTGTGCTTGAAATGCAATCTGCATGAGACGATGCTTCTTTAGAACTGTTTGGGACCAAATTCGATGCCATTCTTATTGAATATATATTTGAAGGCACATACAAAATTTCTAGGGTGCCTATACTGGATTTTCATGCCCATTCAAATGTTCTGCAAATTCAATGTTTTTACAACTCTCCATTTCTAGCTGCATGCACCATCGCCAACAAGAATGAAGATCTTATCGAAATATTACAGTTTCCAAAAGACGAGGTGGATGAACGGTGGAAACAATCTGTGGGCAAAGGAGATGCTCTCTTTTTTGACAAATTTATACCTTCTGCAGATTATGGAAAATGGTTTGGGGAGACTGTGCCCTCTCTTACAAACCTAATGGCACGATTTCTTGTTATTCTCGAGAATCATTATAAGGAAAATAGCACCGATTATAGGGTCTGTGAAGGGAACAGTTCAGAAGAGAAGGATTCAGGAGAAGGGAATGAAAGATTGTGTGTGGAAAATAGTCTATGTTTTCTGTATTCACAGAGCTTGGGAATTGTGGACGTTGATCGCTATGAAAATTCCTTGATATGAAAAAACTGGAAATTATTCTTCTAACTAGTTAATTATTAAGTAGTTTATTTGCTACGGCAAACAACGAATAATTCACACTGCAATTCTTCACAAATAAAAATTATGTTGCGAAAATAAAATATGCAAAACTGAGAAATTTAAAGCAATCACACGCACAAATTGACACTGCTATTTTGGATAAATGTCCCCTGAAAAACCCAATGTGGGAAAACCGGTCTAGTAAATGAGAATTTTATTATTATGCAGCAATAATCTAAGTACAATAATTTGGATGCCAAACTGGCAATCCAATCTGAGGGAATCACTGGCAAAAGTCTTGTGAGGATTTTTCCTCACCCCACAGCTAATCTCAGTTCTCGAAACTGGCTCTCAGCAATTCGCACTTCCTTCTGCATCAGCCTCTACACAGTGGTTGCGTAGGCTTTTTTATTGTTGCCTCCGGAAACTCCTGAAATCTACAACTCTGCTTCTCTCTAATTTTGGAACTGATTCACTGGATCTCCTTATCAAAATCCTGGCCACCAGCAACTGAATCAAATGCTCCTCTAGCGAGATCAAACTGCTTTGTTGTTGTTGCCTGCGCAGTCCTTGCGTAGTCCCTCTAGGCAAACTCGCACTCCCTCAATCTAACTCTTCAAGCACTGGAATACTCCACCGAAATATTGCCTTACTCCTCTGCCACTTGCTTGAATCGTCCATCGAAATATTGCCTTACTCCTCTGCCACTTGCTTGAATCGTCCACCGAAATATTGCCTTACTCCTCTGCCACCTGCTACTCGATCACTAGCTCAATCTCATTGTTAAATCACCTGCTACTAGAAAATTGAACTACCTTGATCACTGAGTATCTACAACTGGTGTGTGTTCTCCATCAACTCCATCGACCTCCTCTTATAATCTCCAATTAAAACTTCAATGACCATGATTAAATCTTTATCGATGGCTAAGATCATCTCTGAGTTGATCCATGTGAGTTTCTAGAGAATTCTCACCTTTCTCAATTAATTCCTATTAATTAATCAATTCCCCTAAATTAGACTTATGCATTTTTAATTATCGATCAATTAATTTAATTAAGTTGTCTCTAGGTGGAATTTTCATAAACGATTTCTGGGTTCTGAAGAACTCATGTGTTTTAGCCTCTCCACAAAATTTGAGACTAGAACACCATCTGATGCTAAAAAAACTAACACTCCCTCTTAGCAAGGAAGGTATTCTAGTTCTGCATTGCTACAACACCCTCTCTGCATCATCCTCCCACATACGTTGTTGATGTCTAACAACTGTAGCTGCCTGCCACTATCCATCAACTACGGCGGTAACTCTGATTCATTTGCTACTGATTGTAGTTGAACCAAGTTGTATCTGTGTCGTTGTTGGGACTGCACTATACAACCTGTACTACTGCAAAATCTGCATTTGCATTGCAACCCAACTAACACTCCCTCTCATTGTTGCTACTATTGCTGCAACTACTGCAACTAAGAAGTATCTGAATCAATTGTGCCTTTGTGATGCAACTGTCTCCTGAGTCTCTAACTGCTACTAGCCTCTGCATTGTCCACTGGAAAATCTGCATTGTTGTTGACTCTACACTGTGCCTCCTGTATTGCTATCAGCACTGCTATGCGCCCCTCGGCATCTGACTGCAACTAGTCTACAACTGTCACGATGGAACTAACTGCACCAACTGACATTGATCCTCCTGCTACTGAATACTATGGACCCCTGTAGCAACGGTATGAACCTGCTGCAATAATCTGGAACTGCTCTCCTTGTCGCATCTGTGTTGGACCCTGCCCGAATCCCTGCAACTCTAGGACTAAAGCTCTACATTTCCCCACCTCTCTCCTGGAGGTATAGCTGCATACATGGCGAAATATTCATCTATCCTAGAGGAAAGATTATCAATCTTTGCAGATTTTGTTGCCTGATCTTGCTTCTCCTTTTTGTCCTTGCTCCTCTGAGGACACTGGGCACTATAGTCGCCAAACTCACCACACTTGAAGCACTTTATCTTGGAAAGATCCTTCTTCTTCTTCTTCTCCCCTTGTGAGCCTTGTCCCTGACTGGGACCTTTTGCTTTCCCTTTCTTCCTCCTTCACACCCTTTGATCCTTTGTTGCTACTGTTGTTAATGAAGCACTTTACTAGAGCTCACCTCATCTCCTCTTGTGTGAGATCTTCCCACATCCGGTTTGATCCAAGAAATTGATCTCGTCCCAAAATTCCCTAAACGAAGGTCTCCTACTCCTCGGTGACACTATTAAGGGCCAAACGCACAAGTTCTGTAGGTGGAGGTGATTCTCCTATGGCTCCAAGCTCATCTCAAATATCCTGAATTCTAGTGAGATAGGGGGTGATGCCTTCACCCTTCTACATTCGAACATTCCTCAACTTTTCCTTCAAGAACATCTTCCGTTGCTCGAAAGGATTCTGATATAGTGTGACAATAACATTCCACATTTCTTTGGTTGTATTCTTGACCGCAACGTGTGAGACTATATGATCTCGAACTCCATCGAGAATCAATCGCTCTGCCTTGGCCATCTCCTTAATGTGATTCACTAACTGATCTGGACCTGTAGGTACGGCAACAACATTTTTTGTGTATTGCTTTAGACCATACTCATCTAGCAAGAATGCCATCTTGGCCTCTCATATACAATATTTCGATGCACCCTCTAATTTGTCCTGATCTCAGAGTCTTGTTGAAGCCATCACTGCAAAAACTCAACCTGGGATGGAAATCTCCCTCTTTCACCTGCTTGGTTGCAAGCACTGCTACTCGCACGCATTCCTGGAGTGACAAAATTTGCATGCTGCTACTGGAAATTTTGGATTTCTGAAACTAGAAACCCTCTGAGAGAAACTCCCTTTGTGTGTGCAATTTCTCTTCCTCTTCCGCTCGAATCTGCTCAACGATTTTGCTGCGCTACTCTCTGAAACTACTTTCCGACTCCAACTCTGCCTGCTCGAGCTCTACTCTGAGCAATTCGAACTTCTACTCTGCTACTCGCACTTCCTGGTTAGGCCCTGTGTAGACCCTGGAGAAATTGTGTTGTTGCTCCCTATGAACAGCGAATTTATCCCTCTTCGTCTCTAAGCTTCTAATCCGATCAAAATTGCTCTGATACCATGAAGAAATTCCTTGAAATGCAGCAACTGGAAATTATTCTTCTAACTGATTAATAATTAAGCAGTTTATTTGCTACGGCAAACAACAAATAATTCACACTGCAATTCTTCACAAATAAAAATTATGTTGTGGAAATAAAATGTGGAAATGAGAAATTTAGAGCAATCACACACACAAATTAACACCATTACTTTTGAACAAATGTCCCCAAAATAACACAATGTGGGAAAATCGGTCCAATAGATGAGTGTTGTTGAGAAATTAGAGCTTTTATTAAAACTTCTCTTTCATGATAATTACTTGTGATTTTGTTACGCTTCATTCACTTAGATTTTATCTTCATTAGAATATTACCTTCTTCATCAAGTCAATTATCAAATGCACAAGAGACAAATTTATGCTAGCAAGCCAAGGCCAAAACGTCTCCCTCTTGGAGAGGAAAACCCGAAAGTAATTCTTCTTATAGATCTTCAATTGACAAGTACCATAACCATGACACAGACCCTTGACACCAGTATGCCACCAAGACCCTTGTCACTGCTCTTCTCAGCTTCTCATGTTGATCCATTCTTTCTACACTGCACTGCACCACCACTAGGAAACTCGTTTCTTAGCTCTAAACAGTTAACTCCTTTTCTGCCTTCCTTTGATCTAGCCTCGACCTCCTAGAGACCTCTCCTCGGCCTTCTACAGTTGATGCCCAAGACCGATAACTTCTTGCTATAACAATCCTCCTTCATGTTGTAATTGCACTCGTCCCTTTTCTAATGTATCCCAGATGTGGTGATCCAAATCTGAGCCCTGATTTGCTTCTCCTTAGTACTCCTTACAGTCTTCCTTTCTTTGCTCCCAAGTCACCCTTATCCGCACTGTATAGTAGTCCAGTTTCTTACTATGGTAGCCCTCGGCCTACCTGAAATCTCTGGAGTAGTAACAGACCCTTAAACAAAGATGATGACCGACCCTTCTATTATCCAATCACAGGATACTTCCTCATTGATGTCATAAATAAAATAATGTAATAGTGATTTATTAGTTAATTAGTAATTAGGTTGAAAGGCCAAGTCTGATAAGACATGACCTTTTGTGAAGAGGCACCTCTGTAAGTATATAAGCAGGCCTCATTTGTAACATTCAATAATCTATCTCATACCTTTTATAATATAATATTTGTATCCTCATGGATATCTTTGTATTCCAAGTGTTCTGGAGTATTTAAGCTTGAGAAGGAACTTTGTTCGCTTCATTTGGTATTAGATCAGTTCGAGCCTTCTGGCCGCTCACGCTGCACAAAGCCACGCTCTTCGATCCAGGTCCTTGATCGTTAAATTTGTCAACATTGTTTCCGTTGAAGCGTTTCGCTAACCCCTTGGAGTTCTCCGCTGCTGATGAGTTCATCATAGGCCCTTGGCCAATTTTTTTAAAAAGAAGAAAAGAAAAGAAAAGAAAAAAAAAGTCTAATATCTTTATAAACAAAAAGAGTTAGAAAAAAAAATCAGTATTCATATTGGAAAAAAATAAAAGTCAACTATTTAAAAAAAAGGAAAAAAATACATATAGAAAAAAAATAAACATATATATATCGAAACATTCGAAACAAAAAAAATAATAGATATATATAGAAAAAGGGAAGGAGGACAGCCAATGCAACCTAGCTATCCGCTGGCTCGTTGCACATCACACAAAGTCGTAACGAGTGAAAGACACTTGTCCCATAAGGCCATCAACAACCACCATAACTGGCTATTCTAGACTAACACTGATGCATTGACTGCGATTTGAAGGATCACAATATTTGGCTAGAAATAATTGTTAAGCCGCAGGGAAGAATTGTTGAATAGATGCTTAAATATTACCGCCATTTCAAATCCATATTATTGGATCTGCAAACCCGACATAAAGGAACAACCACGATAAAGGGCAATCACGAACCAGCAAAAGAATCTGTCATAAATTGGCAGTAGCCAGCAAACACTGTTGACGATTCCAAGGAAACAACCCATTAACGTTTTGGACTAGCTAGTGTGCATTACAAAGTCATTGACCAACGATATCTGTTCCTATTAGTGTGCATTACAAAGTCATTGACTAGCGATATCTGTTCCTATTAGACCACTACAGGCTATCAAGCATTCCAACATTTAGAGGAACGTGGCATACCAGTGAAAGACAACCCCATTAGCCACTACTTTCTGTCATGATTTAGAAGAGAAGGTTGTCCGATCTGTGGTTGCCCTCCAACTGTCTGCCGCCGGGCCTGTGCATCGCGCTGCAACCATTGTCCACCAACACCATCGCACCACCGTCCCTTGACTACACCATCGAATATATTCCCTGCCGCACCACCATCTGCATTTTTTCAAGACCATCCTCAACTCCAAGGCCCGACTGTCAGTAGATCCTGTCCGTGTTCATTTAAAAAAAAAAAAAAACGCTCATAGTCTTTCGAACCGGTTTGACCATTTCAATTCTCAATTCATTAAAGGTAATACAATTAAATTAATTAAATTATTCAATTAATTTAATTAATTGTATTAATTTAATTATTATATATATTCAAGTTCCAATTAAAGGAAGCATAAAATTTATATCCTAAAAGTATTGAAGATCCACTAAAAAGTGAAGTATTGAAGTCTTATTATAGGCATTCTAATTAGAATTGGTGGAAATATATGTATTAAAAGTGTGAAGAAAGTAAAGAGAACTATCTTTTGAGGAAAAAAAATCAAAATCAAAATCAAAATATTATTGCAAGGTTACTTAGAAAGAAGGAATATTTTATAATAATAATAAAAAAATATAGAAAAGGAAAATAATAATATTTTATTATAAATATTAGTAAGAGTCACCCTTAAAAACCCCGAAGTTATCTGACAAAATGGCATCTAATTCAGAATTGAAAGAGGGAAGATTTCCTGAAAATTATAGTATGTTTGTTCGTGCGCTAATTAAAATTAAAGGGTCACTTGCGGGAAAGAAAGTTCTCATATCTATCGATCTTAATCAAGAGAATAGTGATCCCCGAATCAAACATAACTGAAACAAATTCATTTCACGCAAATGAAAAACAATACGACTAGGGAATTTACACCCTAAGTATTGGGGAGTATTCCTTGGTCTCGCAATTTATCTTTAAAACCTTATTTTGTAACGATAGTGATATAATTCTGGGTTCGCTCTGGATGGAATCACTAGGGTCATTCATCCTTAATACGAAAAAAGAAGTTTTTGACATTTTCTTACAAAAAGAAAAACATAACGTTACAAGATGTCACGATGAAGCCGAATTCACTAACACCGGAAGACATATTAGATATCACAAGAGTAGTTCTTTCGGAAAGTAAAAAAATAATACAATATTTGCAAAGAGAAGTTGACAAAATCACAACTAACAAGAATGAAGAAGTTGCTCGCCTTAAGGACCACAACGATAAATTACTAACGCAAATTAAGAAGCTGAAGAAAGACAAGAAGTCGTTGGAAAAAAAGGTGCAACAACTTGTCGAAAATGAAGCATCGAAATCTTCAAATATAGAAGTTCAAGTTGAAGAAAAATCGAACGTTGATCCAGTAAATGTCTCAACTGAAGAAGGCGACAAGCAAGTTGCAGAAGAAACAAACTTAGATGCCAGACAAACGAGGAACATTCTAAGTGAAGGTTCTATAACCTACTCAATAACATCTTCGCCAAAAGAAAATCAAAGTCAAACCAAAAAAGTTCCCTATCGACATCCAAATCATGGGAGCAGACAACTCAACCAAGCTATGTATACAGAACAAAAACAAGCTAATATTCCGAAGAATACTAACGAATCATCACAAGTTGCCAATCATCGTAAGATTCCACAGAAGATTGATTTAGGATGGTCCGATCCATTCTCAATGCGACAGTTTTGTTTGTCACTTAGAGGATCATATCAACTTGTATCGACAAGGATGACTGCCCCGAGATGAGAAGATGTTTGTAGCAGGAAAAGAAATCGAGGCTTTTCATCGAAAAGCTTTGACAAAGCTTTTTTAGGGGAAGGCAATGTCATAAATAAAATAATGCAATAGTGATTAATTAGTTAATTAGTAATTAGGTTGAAAGGCCATGTCTGATAAGACATGACCTTTCGTGAAGAGGCACCTCCGTAGGTATATAAGCAGGCCTCATTTGTAACATTCGATCATCTATCTCATACCTTTTATAATATAATATTTGTATCCTCATGGATATCCTTGTATTCCAAGTGTTCTGGAGTATTTAAGCTTGAGAAGGAACTTTGTTCGCTTCAGTTGAGATCTCTTCCCTTCTCACACTAGACTTCGCACCAATTGCAGTCATGTACTTCGCATCCTCATCACAAAACTTGACCGAGATTGTTTTGTCCAAATCAAGCCGCAATCCCTCTATATATAGGGATTGTCTCTAGCTATTAGGCCGACATGAAGATAGGTGTGTAGGCCAACTTCTTCAAGGAGTTCTTTTCATCATATTTGAGCCGACTTTGTGGAGCATATTCACAAGGTCTTGAGGCATACATTTACATCAATAATTGTCCTTTACAAGTGTAACAACACTTCATATACATGACTCTAAATTATATCTTTATGACAAGATCACAAACCCCTAAATACATCAAGAAGAAGTCTTTGACCTATAATAAAACTCCTTGCTCATGCAACCCATGAGGCAAGCATTTACAAAACACACTTGTTTATCTTTGTCTTCTTCAACAAACAAAGATGATAATCGACCCTTCTATTTTCCAATCATATAATACTTCCTCACCGAGATCTCTTCCCTTCTCGCACTAGACTTTGCACCAATTGCAGTTCTATACTTCGCATCCTCATCACAAAACTTGACCAAGATTGTTATGTCCAAATGAGGTCGCAATCCCTCTATATATAGGGATTGTCTCTAGCTATTAGGCCGACATGAATATAGGTGTGTAGGTCGACTTCTTCAAGGAGATATTTTCATCGTATTTGAGTCGACTTTGTGGAGCATATTCACAAGGCCTTGAGGCATACATTTACATCAATAATTTTCCTTTACAAGTGTAACAACACTTCATATACATGACTCTAAATTATATCTTTATGACAAGATCACAAACCCCTAAAGACATCAAGAAATCTTTGACCTATAATAAAACTCCTTGCTCATGAAACCCATGAGGCAAGCATTTACAAAATACATTTTATTATCTTTGTCTTCTTCATTACATAAATTCACAATTACAAGTCATTATGAAGACCGAACCTAGTTACACTTTTCAGCAAGGGTTTTATTATTGTGCAGTAGTAATCTGAGTACAATAATTTGGATGTCAAACTAGCAATCCAATCTGAGAGAATCACTAGAAAAATTCTTGTGAGGATTTTTCCTTACCCCACAGTTAATATCAACTCCGAACTGACTCTCAGCAATTCTCACTTCCTTTTGTGTCAGCCTCTGCATAGTGCTTGCACAAGCTTTGCTGCTGCTGCCTCCAGAAACTCCTAAAATCTATAGCTTTGCTTCTCTCTAGTTCTAGAACTGATTCCTACTTGATCTCACTGCTAAATCACCTGCTATTGGAAAATCGAATTGCCTTGATCACTAAGTATCTACAACGGGTGTGTGTAATCCATCAACTCCATCGACCCCCTCTTATAATCTCCAGTTGAGACTTCAACAACCATGATTAAATCTTTATCGATGGATGACATCAATTCTAAGTCTATCCATGTGAGTTTTTAGAGAAGCCTCACCTTTCTCAATTAATTCTTATTAATTAATTGATTTCAAGTTAGACTTAGGCATTCCCCGATGGAGGTGAAGGACAGTGGTTAAAATGGCAGTGGCGGCGTACAGTGCTTAATGGGCCTCCACGTGCCCCACACGAAAATTGATTTGGCGTGGGCTACAATCAATGCCCATTAATCGACAAGGCTATTCACTCGCGGCACGATTAAATACATGCAGAGTAAGCCATCGAGCGACATTCAATTGTGTTGGGCAATGAGGAGGGAGAGTTTGGAGCACAATGGTTTGGAATGAAGGTATGCCTGGCTCTGGCTCTGTCTAGGGGTAGAAGGGGAGGTCAACAGTTTTTGGCACAGCCTGTGGAGGGAAGGCTATCCGGCTCGGGTGTGCCCATGGGATCCGAGTACCTTGGTACCGACAAGGGTAGTGCTCTTGGCATTGGACTACTCTTCTCAGATAGTGGAGCTCCCGCCTCAAAGTTTGGAAGGCAACATAAGCTTTCAGCAACAACTCCCGGTGACCTGGGTTGGCTTATGTGTATGGTATTGTGTCCCGCTTTGCTCGAGGCCAAGCTCTGAAGTGGTTGAGATTGGAGGCTTGGCTCCCTCCAGGCTTCTGGGGGCGGGTAAAGCTCGTGTGGTGTTGGTCTCTGCGAGCTCCCCCATCTTCCCAGCGGCCTCCCTTTCCTTCGTCGTCATCGTGTTGTGCTGGTGTCTGCAAGAGGACAGTCTTGGTGCCCGCCCTCGGAAGCATTTTCCCGCTTCTCGCCTTGCAAACGCCTGGTTTGGTATTATCTACTTTTTCTTCATTACTCGTGTGCAATTTAAATTTGCTTTCTATTTGGTTCCAACAAGGTGGCTCAGTGGTTTCTTTGTCAATTGGAATTATCTGGTTATAATGCCCCGTCAAAGGGGTTGGTCGTGCCGGGGGGGAGTTGCTCCCCATCTTGCTGGGCAACAACAGCAGGGCGAGGGCAGTAATTCAGCCTCTGCCTCTTCGAACAACCGAGACTCTGAAGAAGGTGCAACGATGTCTCCAACTTGTTCACCAGGTCAAGTTGAGGTTCCCGCCACCTTGGACTCAATTGCAGGTCAACTTCAGAATATTCAGCTAAACATCGACACCTAGCGCTATGAGGATCGAAATGAGCTAGTCGCCTACATCAATGACATTCAGCACACTCAGAATGAGATCCTAAACATTGTGGAAGGTCTCTCGCGTCAACACTAGCGAACAAACGACCACCTACGTACCTTGGAGGCGAGGGCGGAGCATATAGACTTCCACGTGCATGATCACGCTGGTCTCTTTGCTGCACCTCCTGCCTTTCCGCCTAATCTGCCTCCCTGATGAAGCTGCTCACTATATGGAATTTTCTCTTTTTGGCTATGTATGTACTGGCTAGTAGGCCATCCGGAAATAACTATTGACATGCGTTGTCACTATTACCCTCCAGACTGCATGATCTACAAATCTAGTCAATATGACAATGATGAGCCTCTGGAGATATATCTTGTATCTACTCTTTTTCTGGTAATATAATGAAAGCTTGTTGACCGACAAAAAGAAAAAGTTAGACTTAGGCATTTTTAATTATCGATCAATTAATTTAATTGAGTTGTCTCTAGGTGGAATTTCCATAAACTATTTCTTGGTTCTGAAGAACTCATGTGTTTTAGCCTCTCCACAAAGTTTGAGACTAGAACACCATCCGATGCTACAAAAACTAACAATCGCTTGAAGCCTCTCCTTTGCAAATGGGAGTTCAAGAGATCTCCCATCTCCTCCTTATGGGAGGGTTGTATCATTCAGATGAGCATCGAATTCCGAAAAAGTAAATTTGACATGATACCACTGGATGAACCTGCGAAAAAAAAAGGCATAGGAAAGACTCTCCAAATTGCAAGGCAATGGTTCATATTGCGAGGCGATGCTGCAAGTGGAAAAATGTTAATTTTGGGCAACTAGGTCCAAACTCCATGTTGTGATGCTCAGATGACGATGCCAATATTTTTATTGGATTCCTCTTTCGGAGAGGTGCAAGATCGATCTAAAGACCATCTTGATCCGATGATCAGAACATTTATTTTGAATTAATTCAACTTATGTGCAAGGTCGGCCAGAATTGTAATGTAGGCTTGGAGCCCCAACAGATGTGTCACACACCCTCACTGATGGATATATATAGGTCAACGTTGGAGGTCATTTTCATCATCACTCATCACACATTCTCTCTTTGCATCTAATTAGTTCGATCATCATCTTGGAGGCTTCTCTTCTCTCACATGTGGGAAAACTGCAGCTAGCGTTTTCTATTCTGATCTAAGGTTTCAACGCAACTTTGACCAGCATTGACTTTGGTCAACGCTTGGTCAACTTGACCTCAAACTCTCCCAAAATTCTGATTTCTGCAGTCCGCATTTTTTGGCACAAAAAACGAGGCTAAACGTTGACTTTGACCTAGATGTGTTGACTTTTTGTTGCTGTTGTTTTGCGTTGACCGTTGATTGGACATCATTGACTTTGGGTTGACCGTTGTAGAGTTGTCCGAGAGGGTTGTGTGACACATTCTGGTTCGCTGACAGTGAAGAGACTTTGCTGGTTGAAGCATCCTGTTGACCGTCGCAACGCACCACAACACATATATTTCGTTGATCAAGTTAAGTGTATTTTTGGCTTGTCTTCCGTCGATCTATTGGTATGTTCTATCAGCATTTTACTTTCTTGTTTATGTGATTGTTGTTTGATATCGGGTATAAAAGTAAAGTTGCATTAAGCATAGAACATCTATAAAAAAATTACATGGAATCAAAGCTAAGGTGAAGACAAAGCCCAAGTTTGTATTGAGAGCAATCACCGGAGAAGTAGCATTTGTCAAGGACCCATTGGTACCTCAAATTATAATGGCTTCAAAGCTGATGACAAGTTGACTGGGAACGCTGACTTTCATGCCTGGAAGATATCTTTGGATTTAATGTTGGAAGGCCAAGATGTCATGGACTATGTGCAGGGTAAAATTCAAGAGCCTCCATCATTTGTACCTACTGCCACCAAGTCAAACTATAAGAAAGGAGAAATCAAAGCAAAGTTGATCATCCGAGATTCCATCCATAAGAGTCTAGTGGCCTACATCTCTAAGCTGCGCACATCTAAGGAGATGTATGATAAGTTGGTCAATATGTTCAGGGCCAACAATGCAAATCAAGTCCTTTTCTTTAAGAACCAATTGAAGAGTCTTAAGAAAGGCAAGGATGAATCCATTCAATCTTATTTTCTGAAATTGACTGAGATCAGGAATAATCTTCTGGCCATTGGGGGGACAATCGCTGATCGAGAAATGGTTCTCACCGCACTTGGAGGTCTCTCTCCTCTGAATGGCATGTATTCATTACTACCATTCTCAATAATAATGTGATACCTGATTTTAATGAAGTATTGTCAAGATGCACTCAAGAGGAAACAAGAATGATGGAATATGAAAATGAAGGTAATGCTGCCTTCACCGCTCATGCTAAGAAGAAGAACAATGGTGGTCCGAGGAACCATGGAAGAGCAGAGGCCCAAGGAAAGAAAGGAAGATGTTACACATGTAACAAGATCGACCACTATGCTAGAGAATGCCCTAATAAGAAGGATTCTCCCAGGGATGATGACAACAACAACAACAACAATGGCAATCAAAGGAACAACAGGTTCAAAGGAAAGAGGAAGGCTCCCTTTGGTCGCAATGGAAATGGGAAACCTTTCAAAAGGTCAAGAAATTCCACGTATGAAGAATCTAATGTTGTTGATGATAAAAGAAATGAATTCATTCTTGTATCTACCCTCTCTGCTGCATCTCCACCCGACACTATGGATGTCTGATTAACTGATAGTGGTGCTTCAAGGCACCTCACTGGGTTTAAGGAAGCATTTTCTGATTTGGTTGAGAAGGATACAAATCTGAAAATTATCCTTGGAGATAATGCCACCTATCTCGTGAAAGGGACTGGGACTGTGACCCTCCACTTATCTCAAGGTCAAGTCCTTTGCTTGCAAAATGTACTATGTGTACCTGATTTAAAGAAGAACCTTGTGTCTATTCAGCCGTTGAAGACAAAAGTTTCAATGTGGCATTCATTGATGGGAAGGTACGCATCTGTAAGAAGAGTTTCAAGGAAGCTATCACGATTGGGTTTAGAGTTCATATACTCTACCAGGTTGGAGGAAGTCCACTAGGGGCTATGACATGTGATACTATCCATCAAATCGAACTATGGCACCGGAGGTTTGGACACCTTCATTACAAAGCCCTTCCCGAAGCAAGAAAGGTGGTGACAGGGATGCCCGAATTCAAAAATGATCATGAAGGTGTATGTCAGGGTTGTGCCGAAGGAAAGCATACAAGGGGACCTTTCCCCTCAAGTGTCACAAAGACATCTGATGTCTTGCAATTGATACATTCTGATTTGTCTGGTATATTGCCCGTGACATCCTTGGGAGGATGTTCTTATTATATGGCATTTACAGATGACTTCTCTCACAAAACCTAGATATACTTCTTGAAGAAGAAGGATGAGGCTTCCATGTGGTTTCATACATTCAAAGCCTTGGTGGAAAATCAAACAGGGAAGAAGATCAAGATTTTGAGGACCGATAATGGCACTGAATATGAGACGAACGAGTTCAATAACTTTTGCAAAGAAGCTAGCATCAAGAGTGAGACCACAACCATATATACTCCTAAGCAAAATGGCATTGCTGAAAGGAAAAACGGGACCATTGTGGAAGTTGTTCATGCCATGTTATGTGACCAAGGTCTTCCGAAGTTTCTATGGGGAGAAGCTGCGAACACTATTGTGTACATACAAAATCGATGCCCGCATTCCGCTCTAGGCTCCAAAACTCCCGAAGAGGTTTTCTCTGGTAAGAAACCTGATGTCTCTCATTTTAGAGTTTTTGGTTGTCCCATTTATTTTCATGTGCCAAAAGAGAAGAGGAGCAAGCTGGATGCTTCTGGGAAAAGGGGATGTTTGTGGGCTATAGTGAAACTTCGAAGGCTTATAGAGATTTTCCACGATGTTACTTTTGATGAAGATGCTTCCCTCAGGAAAGTGATAAATCTTCCGAGCTCTGAGGAAGATCATGAGAAAAGGTCTAGGAATCAGGAAGAGCCAGAGGATGAGATGATGCCCGATGTTGAAGGACCGATGGACCCTATTGATCCACCTCCTTCAATAAAGAGAAGACCCTCATGGCTCGGGGATACTCTCAAGGATGCCGAGACTGTAATATTCCCAATTAGCTTTGCTAATTGGAATATTTCATTTTTGTTTAATTTTTGCCGCTTTAGCTAGAAATAATAAATAAAGTGAGAAATAAGAGGGGTCACCTCACTTTAGTCACCTCACTTTATAAAATAAAGTGTTTTTCCTAGTTGATTGACGTTATAACTTAGAGAGGGGGCCTTGGGGGTCCACATGAGTATGAGGGGGAGGCATCAGGCTGACCCAAGGTTAACTGCGCAGGCCAAGGAGAGTGAAGGACGCAGTCAAGATTTTGGAGGGAGTTTAGCACTATAAAAGATGGGGTTCTCACCTCATTTTGTGCTTGATTTGATATTGATATTGAGAGCTAGACTTCTGTCTGCTTCAGCACGTCGGTTGTTTAGTCGGTCTGCAGGACTGTTTAGTGCCAGAGTGTCTCCGGTCGGAGATCTCACCCTTAGCCCTCGGGGAGACTTAGGTGCACCTTAGTAAGATTATTTTCTTAGCATCACCATAGCTTGGGGGGACTTCGAGTGCTGCCTAAGCCAGGTTATTTTACGAGCATCCTTGATTTCGGTGGTAAGTGCGGTAGTTTACAGTGGAGATTTGGTAGAGGAGAATGCACTATGAAATTTGCGAGATACGCGCGGGAAGATAGGGCACGGAGATGCAGAGATAGCGACAGAGAGATCTAGCCTTGGAGGGAGCAGTCTGGAGAGAGGCGAGATACGGAGAGATAGCGACAGATCCTAGCGCGGAGGACGCGAGATCGGGGAGGGATAGGGCCGGGTCAGGCCAGATCTAGCCTTGGAGACGCAGTCTGAGAGATGGGACAGCAAATACGGAGAGGAGGACTCGAGATCCGACGGATACGCAGGCGGAAGGCAGTCAGTCGGGGGAGGGCCAGTCTAATGAGCAGGGTCTTTGTGTGGGGTTTTGGCAGCGTTTTTCAGTGTTTACAGCCCTGAGGAGTAGATCATCTCATCTGGAGGACTTGTGGTTGGATTCATCCCTTCTTGCCAGCGTTCATCTGTCTTCTGCGCTGTCACTAGCAGAAACATCGTTTTCATTGGTGAGGGTTTGATTGGTGGTGGAGCATCAGCTTCACATTCTCTGGGGTTTGTTTGGAGGATTGAGATCAGCCATCTTCTAGTTTTCAGCTCATAGTTCCAGTGCATTCCAGCAGCAGTGCTTCATAGCAGATCTTCAGCCAGCTAGGACGCTGTCCCTATCTGCAGCCATTATTTGTTCTGAGAGGGTCTCCACTTGCCTAGGGCAAGGATAGGTGCACTCATTCTGATTGTCTTGTATTCCTATCTATGTATTCTCAGATTAATAAAATGGCTTAGTGTTCGGGCATTCTATGTGTACTTGTTCCATTATCTGGTTCCAGCATTTTGTTTTATATCTGTCTGGCATATTTCTGTGTATTACTGGTTATTTCCCTTTGGGGATATTACAGTGGTATCGGAGCATAGATCTGGCTCAGCCTGTGGTGCTAGCAGTCTATGACGCCCGGGGATAATCCCTACATCTATCAGAAGAAACGCAGAGAAGCTGAGAGTAGGTGGAAGTTTCCCTTCGAGGGAAGTGATTCTGATCAGGAGCCACCTGAGACAGACTCAGAGGCAGAGCAGCCTGAGAAAGGCCCAGAACAGCGTAATCCAATGGCAGGTGATGATGTGAGGTTTAGGGAGATCCTCCATCACATGCAGGAGATGTCACAGAGACTCGTGGCCATGGAGATCAGTCAGAAAGAACTCCCTAGAGTTCTTCAGACCGGTGAGGGATCGGGTATGTCTCGCCACGTACCAGTGCACGATGCTATCCCCATTGTGACGGCTCAGGTACCCGCGCGATCCACTATGCCCACATTCTTGCCAGAAGTCACAGGGACAGGAGTGCGGGGAGGTGCACAGAGGGATAATCCAGCACCCACGCGACCCACCATGCCTACCTTCGTGGTAGAGGACGAGGGGTCGACAGCACCGAGAGAGTTGAGTCCAGCTCGATGGGCAGCCGTTTTTGCAGAGTGGAAGGCCTTAGGACAGGCATTCATGGATACTCTCCCCTTCGAGCGCTATCTCCAGTTTCAGTACGGCATCAAACCCCATGATCAGCACCAGCACAAGGGGCACGGATACCACCGTGATGACCACCGTGCGGCTAGTAGATTCCATTTGCCTATGTTTGATGGTTCATCAAAGAATTCGGCAAAGTCCTGGGTGGAGAAGCTGGATATCTATTTCCAGCTTAACCAGATGTCGGAGACGGAGGCCATTAAGATGGCTACATTGCATTTAGAGGGTGAGGATCAGGACTGGTGGTTTCATGGGATGGCGACACTCGGGCATTCCACAGTGACAACCTATGCCGAGTTTACCAGGAGGGTGGTAGAGCGTTTTGACAGGAGGGATCCGGAGCAGCATTTTGTTGAGCTGACCAAGCTCAAACAGACTGGGAGTGCGGAGGCATACATTTCAGATTTCTTGAGGGTTTCAGTGATGGTACCTGACTTATCGACAGCTCGGATGGTCTATATGTTTGTGGAGGGGCTGTCAGAGCCACTTCGTGGCCTAGTCCGGTCGAACAAACCGGCTACACTGCAGGATGCCATCAGTAGGACTCGAGACTTGCAGGATGTATTGCCCAGGACTCGGCCACCTTATCCCCAGAGACAGGCTTTCCAGCCTAAGGGTAAGGACACGAGGGCCCCGCCTCCCAAGGCGAATCCGGGACGAGGGCAGATTGATGATGAGGCCAGGAGAGAGCTGAGGCGGAAGCGATTATGCTTCACTTGCCAGGAGCCGTGGGCACCGGGACACAAATGTGCGGCAGGGAAGGCACATTTCATAGAGGTCTTCTCCGAGAGCAGCGGAGAAGAGGATGATGAGGATGATGAGGAGGCAGGAGGATGTTATGCAGCACAGAGCACCTTACCACCTCCACCACCCGCGACAGGTGGGGCATCATTCGCACCTACTGGGGGAGCTCTAGCAGCATTGCGAGGAGTCCCCAAGTATTTGACTTTGCGCGTACGTGGGACAGTGCGCGGACAGCGAGTTTCAGTCTTAGTCGATAGTGGGGCCACCCACAGCTTCATTAATGCCCAGATGGTTGAGCGGAGAGGCATACCGACGGAGGGCTTTGATGGGTTTTCTGTTTTGGTACCAGGAGACCAGACCATGGCATGTGCTCGATATGTACCAGAATTATCAGTGACGATGGGCACCTATACATTGACCGATCACTTCTTTGTGGTGGACATCCCGGACACCAATGTGATATTGGGGGTTCAGTGGCTTATTACTCTGGGGAAGGTCACAACGGATTGGAAGGCCTTAGAGATGGAGTGGGATGATCCCAAAACGGGGAAGCATGAGAAGATACGAGGGCAGAACACATATCCACCCCAGACAGTATCGGCACACGGCATGGAGGCGACTTTCCGCAAGGGAGATATAGAGTGGGCGGTAGAGTTGCGGGCTTCAGAGGCAGTAGATACAGGGCGGACGGTGCACCCTGATCTACAGGCTATTCTCGACAGATATGCAGTAGTTTTTGGGGACATTCCGCCAGGACAGCCACCGGATCGGGGGTTTGAGCACACGATCGAGCTTGAGCAGGGGATACAGGCGGTGATTACCACACCGTATAGGCATCCCAAGGCCTATCGGGATGAGATAGAGCGAGCCATTCAGGAGTTGCTGGCCCTTGGTCACATTCGGCCTAGCACTAGCCCTTTTGCTTCTTCAGTAGTGCTAGTGAAGAAGAAGGACAGCACATTACGCATGTGCATTGACTACAGGGCTCTGAACAAGAAGACCCTGAAGAACAGGTACCCCATTCCCAGGATCGACGCGCTGATGGATGAGTTGAGAGGAGCACGGTTCTTCTCAAAGATTGATTTGAGATCCGGGTACCATCAGATACGCGTGAGGGAACAGGACATTCCCAAGACCGCTTTCAGGTGTCATTATGGGCACTTGGAGTTTCTGGTCATGCCATTTGGGTTGACCAATGCACCTGCTACTTTCCAGTCTTGTATGAACCACATTTTCAGGGATCATCTGAGGAAGTTCGTGCTGGTTTTCTTTGATGACATCCTTATATATAGCAGGACTTGGGAGGAGCATCTCCAGCACATTGAGACGGTCTTGCACATTTTGGAGGAGCAGCAGTTCTTTGCCAAGCTCTCCAAGTGTGAGTTCGGGTTGACGGAGATGCTGTATCTGGGACACATTATAGGAGTGGACGGGGTGAGAGTCCACGAGGAGAAGATCAGGGCTATCAGGGACTGGCCAGAGCCACGGAATGTAACAGAACTTCGAGGGTTTATTGGTATCTGCACCTACTACAGGAAGTTCGTCAAGGGCTTCTCTCAGCTTGCTGCACCCCTCACGGAGTTGACGAGGAAGGGGGCATTCGGTTGGTCGGATACAGCACAGCGAGCTTTTGACAAGCTCAAGGAGGTGATGAGCAGTTGTCCCGTGTTAGCATTGCCAGATTTTACGCAGCCCTTTGTCCTAGAGTGCGATGCATCAGGAGAGGGGATTGGTGCAGTTTTGATGCAGGAGGGTCATCCGATTGCATTCGAGAGCCGGAAGCTCCTTCCACACGAGAGGCTATATCCCATATATGACAAAGAGATGCTGGCCATCATGCATGCATTAGCCAAATTCCGACAGTACCTGGTAGGTGGCAGATTCAGGGTGAGGACAGATCATAACAGCCTGAAGTACTTTCTGGAGCAGAAGCAGTTGCAGGAGAGACAGCAGAAGTGGATCAGCAAGATCCAGGCTTACGACTTTGACATAGAGTATGTCAAAGGGAAGAATAACGTGGTAGCTGATGCCCTTTCTCGTAGACCGGCCACGTTATCACTCATGAGCTTGGACGCTGATTGGAGGGCTCGACTGTTGGTTGAGTACTCCAAGGATAGATTTGCATGCGAGGTTCTGGATGGGCAGGTAGCAGATAACAGGTACAGGGTGGTCGATGAGATCATCTATTACAGGGACAGGATCTTCTTGACTGAGGGGTCTCAGCTCAAGAAGAAGATACTCCAGGCTTCACATGATTCACCATTGGCGGGCCATCAGGGGTTCACCAAGACATACAGGGCCATCCGAGAGAGATTTGCATGGAAGGGCCTCAAGGAGGACGTACTCCAGCATGTCAGGGAGTGCGAGGTTTGCCAGCGAAACAAGGGAGAGATGAGTCATCCTGCAGGATTGTTGCAGCCTCTTCCCATTCCGGAGGGGAAGTGGGAGAGCATTTCGATGGACTTCATCACAGGGTTGCCCACAGTGCAGGGCAAGGATTGCATCTTCGTGGTGGTTGACAGGCTGACGAAGTATGCTCACTTTTTCGCCATTTCGGCACATCACACAGCGGCACAGGTGGCAGAGTTGTTTTTCAGGGAGGTTTTCAGATTGCATGGTCTACCCAAGACCATTGTCAGCGACAGGGACAGCCGTTTTATGGGCGGATTCTGGCAGGAGCTCTTCCGACTAGTGGGGACAGAATTGACACCGAGCACTAGTTATCATCCCCAGACGGACGGGCAGACGGAGATAGTTAACAAGTGGTTGGAGGGCTACTTGCGTAACTACGTCAGTGGGCAGCAGAGAGCATGGCTGAAATGGCTACATTTGGGCGAGTACTGCTACAACACAACGCACCATATGTCCATCGGTATGACACCTTTCTATGCTTTATATGGCTATCATTCCTTATCTTTTGTGGACATGATGTTCGGTGTTAGCAGGGCTCCGCGAGCCAAGTTATGGATCCAAGAGAGCCAAGACATCCTCCGAGCTCTCAAGGACAACATAGCCACAACACAGAATCAGTAGAAGTTGTATGCTGATAAGGGTCGGGTGGAGAGACACTTTGAGGTCGGGGACCTGGTCTACCTACGGCTATAGCCATACCGACAGTCTTCGCTCAAGCAGAAGGGGGCGGAGAAGCTAAAGCCTCATTTTTATGGACCATACAGGGTGATACGCAGGATCGGGCAGGTTGCGTATGAGTTGGAGCTGCCCCAAGGCAGCCGGATTCATAACATCTTTCATGTATCATGCCTGAAAAAGGCACTGGGCTAGCATGTGACAGTCACCGAGGAGCTACCGCCTACAGATGATGAGGGGCATCTGGTGTTACAGCCGGAGGCTATTATCGACACTAGGGAGAGGCAACTGCGGAGCAGGAAGATCAAAGAATTCTTGGTGAGATGGAAGAATTTGCCGGATGAGGATGCCACTTGGGAGGATGAGAGGATCTTACAGCATCCAGCACTTCAGTTGCTTGAGGACAAGCAACGTTTTGCCGGGGGAGACTGTAATATTCCCAATTAGCTTTGCTAATTGGAATATTTCATTTTTGTTTAATTTTTCCGCTTTAGCTAGAAATAATAAATAAAGTGAGAAATAAGAGGGGTTACCTCACTTTAGTCACCTCACTTTATAAAATAAAGTGTTTTTCCTAGTTGATTGACGTTATAACTGAGAGAGGGGGCCTTGGGGGTCCACATGAGTATGAGGGGGAGGCATCAGGCTGACCCAAGGTTAACTGCGCAGGCCAAGGAGAGTGAAGGACGCAGTCAAGGTTTTGGAGGGAGTTTAGCACTATAAAAGGTGGGGTTCTCACCTCATTTTGGCATGCTTGATTTGATATTGATATTGAGAGCTAGACTTCTGTCTGCTTCAGCACGCCGGTTGTTTAGTCGGTCTGCAGCACTGTTTAGTGCAACCGAGTGTCTCCGTTCAGAGATCTCACCCTTAGCCTCGGGGGACTTCGAGTGCCTGCCCTGGTAAGGTTATTTTCTTAGCATCACCCTTAGCTTCGGGGGACTTCGAGTGCCTGCCCTAGTAAGGTTATTTTCTGAGCATCATCCTTCAGTTTCAGTGGTAAATTGCAGTAGTTTCTGGTGGAGATTTGGTAGAGGAGATACCCCTTCTTGAGACTACGCAGATCTGGAGAGATAGGACGCAGATCTGGAGAGATAGCAGCAGATCTGGAGAGATAGGACGCAGATCTGGAGAGATAGCAGCAGATCTAGCCTTGGAGGACGCAGATCTGGAGAGAGAGGGCGCAGATCTGGAGAGATAGCAGCAGATCTAGCCTTGGAGGACGCAGATCAGGAGGGATAGGACGCAGATCCAGCAGATCTAGCCTTGGAGGACGCAGATCTGGAGAGATAGGACGCAAATCTGGAGAGGGAGGACTCAGATCCAGCAGATCTGGGCAGAGAGGACGCAGATCCAGTCAGGGAGGACGCTGATCTAATGAGCAGGGTCTTTGTGTGGGGTTTTGGCAGCGTTTTTCAGTGTTTACAGCCCTGAGGAGTAGATCATCTCATCTGGAGGACTTGTGGTTGGATTCATCCCTTCTTGCCAGCGTTCATCTGTCTTCTGCGCTGTCACTAGCAGAAACATCGTTTTCATTGGTGAGGGTTTGATTGGTGGTGGAGCATCAGCTTCACATTCTCTGGGGTTTGTTTGGAGGATTGAGATCAGCCATCTTCTAGTTTTCAGCTCATAGTTCCAGTGCATTCCAGCAGCAGTGCTTCATAGCAGATCTTCAGCCAGCTAGGACGCTGTCCCTATCTGCAGCCATTATTTGTTCTGAGAGGGTCTCCACTTGCCTAGGGCAAGGATAGGTGCACTCATTCTGATTGTCTTGTATTCCTATCTATGTATTCTCAGATTAATAAAAGGGCTTAGCGTTCTGGCATTCTATGTGTACTTGTTCCATTATCTGGTTCCAGCATTTTGTTTTATATATCTGTCTGGCATATTTCTGTGTATTACTGGTTATTTCCCTTTGGGGATATTACAGAGACATATGGCCCCAAGGGAGACATTCCATGAAAGCAAGAAGCCGAATAGATACCAAGGGTATCTAGCATCCATTAGTACAATCATACAATTTGAGCCTGGATCTTTTGAAGAAGTCGTAAAGCATCAAGTCTGGAAGGATGCTATGCATGAAGAGTACGAGTCCATTATGAAGAATGATGTCTGGGATGTAGTTCCGAGACAGGAGGACAAAGCTGTTGTCACCTCGAAATGGCTCTACAAGATCAAGCATGGATCTGATGGTAGTGATGAAAAGTTCAAGGCAAGATTCGTTGTCCGAGGCTTCTCTCAAAAGGAAGGCATAGACTATGATGACATATTTGCACCTGCGGCCCGATATACCACCATCCGATCTATCATAGCCCTTGTTGCTACGCAAAGATGGAATCTTCATCAGATGGATGTGAAGACCGCCTTTCTACATGGTGCGATAAAGGAAGAGATGTATGTGGAGCAACCTCTGGGGTTCGAAGCAATGTTGCATGACTCGTACTCGTATAAGACTCGTCCGACTCGTCGACTCGTATAAGACTCGAGAACGACCCGTATAAAACTCGTATAAGACTCATCAAAATGCAAAAAGAAATTAAAATATGGTAAATTTTAAGCAAAAAAAAGAAACTAATGATAATTCCAGTCCTTATAAGTTATAAAAACCATAATATATGCAATAATTCATAACATCATCTCATATCTATAAAAGTACAACATAGCATATTCGATTTTTGTAAGCAAAACATTTAGATACTGAATAAAAAAAGGAATCATGATTCCATAATTAAAATAAAAAATGTCAGCCAGTTCAAAATTCAAATACATGTCATAAATGATAAATGATTGTCTCATAACAATCTTGAGTCTCATCACTCATGGACGACCACACCTTAATAAGCCCTCGTGGAGCTCATGGTAGCATCAGAAGGTTGAAGCAACTATGAGGCAGGTATATTGGGAGTCTCCATTTGAGATGGCAAACTAGAGAGATCCTCAGTCTCTTCATCAAGCCAACTCAAATCAGGGGGCTCCTCCTCCACAACCCAATCAGACTCTAAATCAATAGTATCCAATAAAATTAGACTTGTATCCTTTGGTTGCACTTGTTTTGTGAGCATTCGAAGGTTGTAGTAGATGAAAACCAACTTCTCCAACCTCTCATGCTCCAACTTGTTTCTCTTTATGTTGTGGATGTGCTCAAACACTGACCAATTGCGCTCACAAGAAGAAGCACTACAAGGTTGACTCAGAACTTTGATGGCGAATTCTTGTAATTGCGGTGCCTCAGAGCCACAATCTATCCACCAATGAGCTGTAAAAAAATAACAACAAAAATGATCAGTTTGCAATGCCAAACATATAAAAGAGAACTAGCAAAATTACAAGCTAAGTTCTAATAATTTGCACTTACAAGGCATTGTCTTGTCCTTGAGACGTTGGCTTGAGCTTAATCCAAACATGCCAGATGCTTCCTTGTACATATCTCGTTGTAGGTTAATTTTGTCTTGAATATCTACATCTAGGAACATCTTCTCAATGCATATCATGACACCTCTCATCACCTCGGGATCTCTTTGAATGTTAGACCCCTCATTATAAAATAAGCTCGAATTGAGATATGCTCCTGCTGCATACAATGGTGAATGTAGTTGTCTGTCCATGCCCTCATAAATATATCCCATTGGAGGTTTCTCTCCATCCATCAATCTCAAAACTTTCACAAGGGGCTCAGTGAAGTTGACAATCTCAGTGACTTTGTCCCACAAACTATCACCAAAGATAGATGCTTTCACAGACAATGCTTCTGGTTTTGTGCTATCTTTCCAAAATACCCATTGCTGACTACAAAACATTCTTCGCAAAGCTTGGTACTCATACAAAAGGCTTTGGAGGGAAAGAAAGCTTGTAGCAAACCGTGTGACAGTTGGGCGACTAAGCTCGCCCTGTGTGAATTCCCTCATAAGGTTCAACACCCAAGCATGATTATAAATATACTTGGTAATTTGTTTGCATTCTTGCACAACACCTTGCACCCACTCCAACTTCCCAATGTCCTCTAGTATCAAGTCTATGCAATGGGCAGCGCATGGAGTCCAAAAAATGGTGGGATATTTGGCACAAAGCAACCTTCCAGCTGCTACATAATTTGCTGCATTGTCTGTGATTACTTGGGCAATAATGTAAAAATAAAATGTGCATCTTTTACATTTGCAGATGCATCAATGGATTTTAGAAACATGGTTCCTTTAGGGCAAGCTACAACAAAATTTATTATTGTTCTACCCCTCTGATTTGTCCACCCATCAGAGATAATTGTACAACCTGTAATTTTCCATGAACTTTTCATGCTCTCCAATTGTTCCTTGACACACTTAAACTCCTCATCTAGCTCTTTCCCCTAAGTGCATTATAAGATGGGGCTTTGTATCCAGAGCCAACACTTGCAATGGCATCCACCATGGGCTGATAAAAATATGACTTTGCATAGTTGAATGAAAGATTGTTATGGTACCAAAACCTCCTCACTGCCATATCTGCCTCCTTCCTCTTCTTTTCATTAAAATTATCCAAGGTTGGTTAAGATCTTGGAGTTGTACAAGTAGTGAAGAAAGAAGAGGTTATACTCCTGTTTGCCACAACACTTGAAGAGGAGTTACCAATACCTAGACTTTCAATTTGTGTTTCACTTTGAGATGAAGATCTACCTATCCCAACAATCTCATCCTTCCTTCTTGCCCTCTTAGAAGTTTCTTCTTTAATGGCTTCCAAAGCAGCGTCCATTTCAGTAGTGACTTCATCAGGGCAATTTTGACAACATCCCACACCATTCCCAAGAATTCTAGCTAGGTGGTATTTTCGCTTGTTTATTCCTGCACGCATTGTGGCATTGCAATAATTGTACTTGATATGGTGGTCATTACCGGCAATGATTCGTTGACCATGTGCCCATGCCGAATCACGAGACTTTCTAGAACCCTTTGGTGGCATGGTGACGAAATCTGGGGAAAAAAATTTAAATTTCTAAAATCTAATTGATATTTTTTTTATTTTTTTTTTTTTGGTTTTTTAGTTATTAAATTTTTTTTAATTTACTATTTCTTTTTTGGCCCTGTGGCTGAGTTTCTCAGCCACATGGGGCCGCTGTGTGGCTGAGAAACTCAGCCATAGGGCCTGCAGGCTGAGGAGGCAGACCGCAGGCCCTATGGCTGAGTTTCTCAGCCACACAACCTATGTGGCTGAGAAACTCAGCCACAGGGCCTACGAGCTGAGCAGGCAACCCGCAGGCCGTTGTGGCTAAGTTTCTTAGCCACACAGGGTCGTTGTGTGGCTAAGAAACTCAGCCGCAAGGCCAAAAAAATTTGCAAATTGCAAGTGAACAAAAAAAATAAATTGAATTGATTAGATAAAATTTAAAAAAAAAAAAAAAAATACATGCAAGCAGCAAGCTACAAAACAATGAAACAAAGATCGTGAAGCCTACCTGGACAATGTGTTGCTACTCCGCCAGTGTTGCTACTTCGCCAATGTTGTGACTCCACATTGTTGTTACAGTGTGTTGCTACTCCGTCAGTGTCGTGACTTCGCCAGTGCTGCTACTCTGCCAGTGTTGAGACTCCGCCTTGTTGTTACAGTGTGTTGCTACTTCGCCAGTGCTGCTACTTCGCCAGTGCTGCTACTCTGCCAATGCTGCTACTCTGCCAATGTTGTGACTCTGCCAATGCTGCTACTCTGAAAGGGAGAGAGGTGCTTATAAAGCATTTCCTTCCCTCCAAATTCCCTTTTCCTCCACCTCATTTCCAAAAAAAATAGAAAAATAAAAAAATTTGAGAAAAATCCAAAAAAAATTGCTTTTTGTTGTGGGACGGGTCTTATAGGGGTCCGATACGGGTCCTATGAGAAACCCGCGGGTCTTATGCGAGTAGGAGAGTTTAATACGAGTTTGAGCGAGTAAGGGTAGAGAGCGTGGGTTCTATGCGAGTGACCCGGCTCACTATAGAACCCGCGAGTCTTATACGAGTGGTGCTTCACAGATTCGAAGTCCAGAATAGAGACACCTATGTATGTAGGTTGAAGAAATCCCTCTATGGGTTGAAGCAAGCCCCCAAGGCTTGGTACGAGAGGATAGCTAGCTACTTGATGAATATGGGCTTCACTCGTAGCAATGCAGATCCGAACCTTTACTTCAAGGTTGATAGAGAAAAGCCTCTCATTTCGGTACTCTATGTGGACGATCTCTTCCTGACAGGTGCTGACCCCTCTCATTCATCAGTGTAAGAGGGAGCTTGCTTCTGAGTTCGAGATGAAGGACCTAGGGCTGATGCATTACTTCCTAGGTCTGGAGGTCTGGCAGAGACCTGGCAAGATTTTCCTTTCTCAAGGAAAATATATTGTGAAGCTGCTGGAAAGATTTGGAATGGTGGACTGTAAGTCCATGTCAACATCAATGGAGCTCAACTTTAAGAAGTTGAGTGACAGCGCTACTGGGCCCGTGCTAGCAAATCCTACTTAGTATTGTCAACTCGTAGGGGCCCTGAAGTTCTTAGTAAACACCCATCTGGACGTATGTTTTGCAGTGAACACTTTGAGTCAACACATGGTTGATCCTCATCACATTCACTGGGTTGGTGCCAAGAATCTGTTAAGATCAAGGTTACTTGGGAGCGCGGAGCGCCATTTTTAGAAGCTTCCGGTCCGGAGCGTTTTCGAGAGTGTTTATATATATATATATATATATATATATATATATATATATATTTTGATGCATATATGTCAACAAAAACATGTAGAATGGTGAATTTGACATAAAAAACATAAAAACATAGATTGAATCATATAACATCAATCATCTAGAAGTTATAATCTTCATCAACCACGCCCACGAGTTGGAAACATACAACATATTGACTCGCAAATCATCAATCTGAAGGTTTCAAGCTTTCAAAATTCAATATATAACATTTATCATCATTGATTTCAAATTTCAATATCTAACATTTATCATCATTGATTCATTGATTTCCAAAAATTCAATATACATTTATCATCATTGGTATATAACATTTATTGTCATTGATTCATTGATTTCAAATTTCAATATATAACATTTATCATCATTGATATATAACATTTATCATCATTGATTCATTGATTTCAAAATTCAATATATACCATTTATCATCATTGATATTATATAACATTTATCATCATTGATTCATTGATCACCATATAACTTTCATGAAGCATCATATTCATAATTCATAATGACTTGTAAACTCATAAATGCCAACTTCAAAGTTTCACCTTTCAAATTCAAACTTCAAACTTTAAATTGTCATTAAATATATGAAAGAGTCAAGTTTCAACTGTTCAACTGTCAACAACAATTAGAAAAGACTAGTAAACAACAAATCTATTTTATCTACTGGCTGGCCCCTTGCCACGCCCACGAGAAATGTCTAATTTGTGCGAGCCACGAGGAAATGGTGGTCTTCTAGTACTCTCAGGAGTACCACGACCATGACTAGAAGGTGGAGGTTGGATCTACAAAGGAACAATAGTGTGATATCGAGAACTGGCACTGGCACCCGCACTGCTACCAGTAGATGGTCGGACTGGCCCTGTGTGTGGCGGTGCTGCTGATGCTTCATCATCATCCCTAAAAAGTTCTGCTTCCAATTCTTCCATATGTACCGTGTCGTCATCCAAATTATCATCCTCTGGGTTGTTGTCCCAGACTCTGTATGATTGATCCTCATTTGCCCGATCACAGTAATGGCTCAACAACCTCAAGTTGTAATGCACATAAACCAAGCTTTCAACTCGGTTTTCATTCAGCCTGTTTCTTCTCACATTGTGTATGAAGTTGTAGGTGCTCCAACACCTCTCTGCAGAAGAAGTGTTCACAACCTGTGAGAGAACTTTTTTAGCCAACTTTGGCAAAAGTCCCATGCCACCATATGCTTCCCACCATGTGATAGCATCAAATCTGTCCTCGTCTTCCATTGCATGGAAAGAACCAAAGTTAGCAGTGCAACTGAAGTATTTGCCTAATTCAAGGCGCAATCTAGCACACTCCTCCTTGTCAGGTACCAACTTGTCCAATGCCTTCATGTACCCCTCTTGTACTTCTGGATTTGTGTGAGCATAGTTATTAAAACCGGAACCGGTGACCGGACCGGTGGACCTAATGAACTGGGTTTCTAACCGGAACCGGTCTAACCAGGAGCTGTTAGATCTCAATGAACCGGTTTTAAAAAAAATACATTAAATAATTATTTTTTAATAAAAAAAAACTATTTTTAAGATTTGCAACCATGATTCCAAGCCAATAGAGACAAAATATGCAAAGTTTGCTCATTTATATACCATGCAAAGGTGAATATATCAAAATGGCACCGAGTGCAATACATATCATCGAAAAATACATAAGCAATGACGCTCCAAATGGCCCATAAAGTCCAAAAACAATGCTACAAGCTATGAGGCCATTGGCCTAATACAAGACTACATATTAGTGATCAACAACATGATCACTCCTCATCATGATCAAAATCATCACCACTACTAGACAAGGGATCATCAACATGAGCCACATAAATAATATGGCTCAAAGTTTGAGGACTCCTAAAACTCCTCTACAACTTTAGTAGTAGTAGTAGTAGCAAAAATAGACATCAAAACTACAAATCATTGAGCAACATGGTCTCTCATGAAACTCATCATTGATTCATCGCTACTAGAAATGGGATCATCAACAAGAGATACATAAACATCATCTAGCTCAAAGTCTTTAGACTTGGATTGCTCAACCTTATAACATGATAGAAATTGAAAAAGTTTAGCATGCCTAACCAATGATTTGGTTTGAGTGAAGGGTTCATCTCCTCAACCTTAAAATGCGGTAGAAAAAGATTAGCATGCCTAACCAGTTGTTTTCCTTTGATTGAAGGGTACATCAAGGTTCTTAAAGGACTTCATGCTCTTGATCAAATGCCAATATCATACCCTTACACATGATAGAATCAAATGGAAGCATTGCAAATTCCCAAACCATGAAACCCTGAAAACCATTAAGTCTGCTGAATTTTGAGTGAAACCTAAAATTCTAGTTTCTCCATATGAAATCCAATGAGGTCGAAACCACTCTTAAACATCCTGAGTCATTTCATGGTAATGTTAAATGCTTCCCTTACCTCCACATCAGCCCTAAAAGGCTGAAAAAAGCCCTAAACAAATCGTTTTTTTTCATTGAAAAAAATTTCCGCCCAGTGGGAAGCGTTTTTTTGTTCCGGGGAGCGTTCGAGAGCGAACGCTCCCGACCGCTTCCGGCGTTTAAAAAACGCTCCCGAAGCGTTTTTTAAACGCTGGAAACGCTCAGGGAGCGTTCGCTCCCGAGCGTTTTCGAAAACGCTCCCGAAAAGGCAGGGAGCGTTTTAACAGGTTCGGAAACGCACTCTCGAAAACGCTCCCCTCAGGAAGCGTTTTCGGGAGCGCGTTTCCAAACGCTCTTGCACGGAGCGCGTTTCGGGAGTGGGAACGAGAGGGGAGGGACACTTCCCCGCAACCTAGGTTAAGATATCTTCGGGGCACGGTAAACCATGGGCTGAGATACACTACCGAGAGTTTGAGACTCCATGGATATACTGATGTCGATTGGGCTGGCAGTGTGGTGGATCGCAAGAGCACATCTGGATGTTGCTTCACACTTGGGTCTGCTTCGATATCTTGGATGAGCAGGAAGCAGAAGTCGGTGGCTTTGAGCACCGCTAAGGCTGAATACATTGCAGCAAGTATGGCCCGTGAGACTACACCAGCTTGTGGAGGAGATTTGGAGCTTTCCAATGAGTATCTACTTGCCCCCAAACTCCCTATCGTTGAAGAGAAATTAATTTTTAAAGTTGGAAAAATGTCAAAATTAAAATCTGGCAAGCCGACTTGAGTAGGCTCGACTTCGACATGACAGCTCCTCCAAGGGACGTGTCCCTTCAAAATATGGCGAACCACTATAAATATAAACCTACCGTCTTGAAAATTTGATCATCCAACTCGTGAAGATAAGGAAGAAGAGAGGATCTGAATCTGAAAAAGAGAAAATAATTTCGGTGATGATCTGTGGATAGAAGAATTCCGGTGTCTAACCTCTGTTATGTGAATTCTGTGGTGATATGCTACTGTAATATAAGTTCTGTATCTCTGTAATGTGATTTCTGCACTGACACACCTCTGTGATGCAATTTCTGTGGTGCAAGTTCAGTAACAGTAATACAGTAATATATATATATATATATCTGTGGTGATGAGTGTATGATGCAAGTTTCAGAAGGCCAGATTTATGACCGATTGAAGGAATCTCTCATAGACTAAATATTGCAGAAGTTTGTTTTGAGAGCAGGTTTTGTAGGCACCTTTTTTTGAGCAGATTTGTGGGACCATTTGTGAGCACCTTGTAGCAATATATTGGTCATAGTTTGGAGAAGTTTTTGAGGTAGCCCCTTGAGCATTCTATAAGCATCTTTGGAGCAGTCAAGTGACACCTTTGAAAGCATTCCTGAAGCCAAATTTTCAGGAGCAGTCTTCAAGTTTTTGTTTGGAGCATCTTGAAGACATTTTGAAAGCAGATTTTGTAACCACCTTGAAGCTGATTTCCAGAGCAGCCATTTTTTAGTGTTCTTAGAGCATACTTCTTGAAGACGTTCCTGTGTATAACTTGGAGTATAATTTAAGCAATCTTTGAAGTATAGTTGGAGTCATTTTATAACCATTGAGGCAGCACTCTTGAAGACATTTGTGAACAGTCTATTGAGGTCCCTTCAAGCAAGGCTTTTATGAGGTGACTGTGGAGACTTCCTAAAGGATATTTTGGAGGTATTCAAGTTACTTAAAGCAGTGAAACCTTTCTTGAAGAAGAGCTTACAACGGTCTTGAGAGACCCTTGTTTGGAATAGCATTCAAAGCTATTTGGAGTGGACTTTGGAAGAGAACCTTGAAGCAGCTTGTGGAGACTTGAAAAGGACCTTGAAGACTTGTTTTGAAGAAGACCATTTGCATTTTGAAGGTTTCTTGGAAGATTTGTTGAGTCACAATTGAAGGCTTGTAGAAGGGTTTTTTTGGAGACACTTTGTGAAGACAAATCTTGAAGCAGCCTATTGAAGAATTCATCAAAGCAGGCAACATTATTGAAGATCAAATGAAGTATTCCCTGAAAAATATTGTTTGGGTATCATGAAGAATTGTGGAAATATCTTTTAAGGTTGATAAAGTTGTCATTAATGAGCTAAGCGCATTGGAGATCAATTGAGGGCATTGTTGAAGGCGAAGATATTATCAGGGCTTGTTGCAGAAGACATTGGAAGCCTTGAAGAACCATTGACCTTATCTTGAAGAGCTGAAGCATAAGGTTGGAGCCCTATAGGATAAGAATCCTCAAGAAGATCAGGTTGGAGCATGTGCCAATGAAGAGGGTTGGTGCCCTAGAGGCTAATGCCTCATAGAGACAAGGTTGGAGCCTTGTGGAAGATAGGGTTGGAGCCCTAGAGGTTGGAGCCTAGTGAAGTCCAAGTTGGTGCTTGGAAAACTACAGGTTGGAGCCTGGTGGATTGGAGATTGGTGTCTTCATCTAGGGTTGGAGCCCTACATTATCTTGTACTTGATTTATTGTAAAGAAGAGGACTAAAGTCCTCGTTATTCATGATTAATAAAAGTATTTATTCTTATTGTTCATTCTGTGTTCTAATTATAAGTGATCTAACTTGTAAAAATAACAATTGAAAAGAAATATTGATTCACCCCCCCTCTCAGTGTTTCCAACAATTGGTATCAGAGCCAGTACCTTCACTCATAGCCTAACAGCTTGAAGGTAGATCCTTAGAACACAAATGGCAAAGTCAAGGAAGAAGGCTTGCAAACCCGTCAAAGATGTCACCTCTTCAGTGAAGAATCAAATTTGGAAAGCTCCATTGTTGAATGGAAATTTTGATATATGGAAGGCAAGAATGAAGAATTTTTTAATGGCTCAAGGCTTTGAAGTCTGGGAATCAATGATTACTGAAAGCATGATGGAAGAAAAGTCCAAGGAATATAATGCAAGAGTGATAAAGGAAATCTTGAGTGGGCTACCAAATCCTATAAAGATCAAAGTGAAAAAATGTTCTTTAGCAAAAGATATGTGGGAAAAACTTCAACATTTTCACTCAAAATGAGCATTGACCATGACCTCTAATCAAGAAGATGATGAAAAGAAAGAACCCATAAGGGAAGCTGAAAACAAGAATGAAGACTTCAAAACCAAGGAAAACCTACAAGATGAAAATGAAGAAAACTTCACAGAAGATTCCAAGGCAAAGCTTGAAGTTGCACTAGAAGAAATAAGCAGATTGAATAGGGAAAATGAGGAGCTCAAGAAGCAAGCACAAGATGGCGACAATGACCTTGACAAGACAAGGAAGGAAGTTGACATTTTCAAGCTTCAAGTACAAGAAGGAGATGAGGAGCTCACCAAGCTAAAGAATGAATTACATCAAAAGAAGAAAAGGCATCATGAAGAAGTCATATCCATGACAAATCAGTTAGATAAAGCAAAGAAAAAGGAAGAAACTTTGTCAATCCATCTTGAACAAAGACATGAAGACTTGAACAAACTTGAAGGAAAAATTGGTCAATACAAGGAAGATGTCTCTTCCCTTAAATCTTAGCTAGAAGAAGCAAAGAAACAAGCACAAGGAGCTGAAAAGGTGATGGAAGTTTTGGCCCTCCCAAAAGAATAAGTTGATGAAGTAGAAAGGAAAGAAATGCCATGACATGCCAACTAGAAAAAAAGGATGAAGATATCACCAAATTAAAATTAGAAATCACCTCACTTAAGGCCCAATCATGAGAAGCAACGAAAGTGAAGGAAGAAATGGAGAACCATCTAGCAAAGAAGCATCAAGAATGCAAGATGATGAAAGAAGATATTAATCTCCTAAGAAAAGAAGTTGATCATTTGAAAAAGAGTCTAAAGAGCTCTCAAACCCTAGATGACATCCTAAGTCATCAAATATCTCCTCTTGATAAATCAGGTCTTGGTTATGTTAGTGAACCCTCAAACAGAAATGATGCAAACCCTAATGCTTCAAACAATAAGGATGTGGAGAAGCTTGGAAGAAATATTGATGCCCCCAGTTCTAGCTAAAGCAAGGAGAAGAGTCAAGATGACATTGGAAGAAACCCTACTCCAAGAAGATATGCAGATGGTGTCAAGAATGCAAGAGGCAATAAATTTGAATAGAGGATCCCAAGACAGAGTGACTTTAGAAGTAGATCAAGGCAATCTCCATCCTCCAAGTACCAAAGTATATTTTTTGGTTATTTCTATTCTTGTACAAATTTTGGGCATATGGCAAAGGATTGTAGGGCATACCACAAGGACAAATGCCATCACATTGGACATATGGCTCGTGATTGTAAATTGACTTGGGTTCCTAAACAAGATAAAACCATTACTACCAAGCATGAAAGGAAAGTCACACAAGTTTGGAGACGAAAGCAAATTGGATCAAAAAGTTTCATGAACACTCAAAGCATCAACTCATTTTGTAGATCTGATGAATAAATTCTTGGCATGTATATTCCATGTCTTGATGATAATATTTTGCCAAAAGGAGACTATGCATGATGTTAGGGGAGCTTGTGACTATTTGACCATTCTTGCCAAATGCATCCTTAATAAGCCCTGGGAAGCCCTGGATAAAGTCATACATGGAAAAAGATACACAAATATATCTCTTGATGGATTGTCTCTCAGAAATGGTGCGGAAAATCTTGTTTGACAAATTATATAAAGACATCATCTACCTCATTCATCATGCAAAGGTTGTTTGAAGAATGTAACTAGGTTCAGTCTTCATAAATTGTACTTAAGTCAATACTTATTGTACTTGTCAAAAGAATAAAGAAAAGAAATTTATATTATTATTAAATGACTTATTAAAGTATGGTTTTCATGCTTGGGTCATATTTATTTTAGGTCAAAGTCCCTATTGTGGACTTCTAGGTTTTATTCTCAGTCTATAGGCTTATTGCAGATTTAAATTGATCCATATTGGGCTTTTGAATCATGCAAATAGGTCAAATATGATTGATGAAACCTCCACATCAAGTCGACCTTAAGGTGATCAAGTCGGCCTCAAGCCCAGGTATTCGAGCTCATCTCAAGCCTATATATGTTGATTTATGGTAGCATCGGATGTGCTCTAACCTTGTAATTTCGTATATAGGCTAAAACACATGTATTCCATAAAACCCAGAAATGGTTTTGGAAAATTCCACTTAGAGATGATTTAATTTAATTAATTAATCGGTTTTTAATATTTTCCTAAGTCTAAACTTAGGAAAACTGATTAATTAAATCAAGTGTGAATTTTCTAGAAAAAGTCATGGATCACCTCCAAGTTAATCTTAGCCCTTGATTATGTTTTAATCTTGGCCGTTGAAGAGTCAATGTAAGATTATAAGAAGGATGGTGAGGGGCCTATGGAAAATCCACTTGACACTTGAGCCATTGAGCATTTTCGAATTTGTGTGAGAAGACACAGCTTTTGATCAAGAACAAATCACTAGGGCTGGGTTTGCTAAATGATTTGATTCAGTGATCAGATTCGGAGAGGGGCAGAAGCAGAGATTGGTCAAGAGGGCCAAGAATACATTTCAGAGAGAGGCCGCATCAACGCAGGAGAGAGACAGCGTAGTTTTTGGCTAAGTTGACGCAGTTACTGCAGAGAATCATGCAGAGCCAGCGCAGTGTCTCTTGGAGTCGGTCCGGAGAAAGATAGAGGCTGGGGTTCTGAGCCAGGAGGGCTAAAATCCAGCTTCAGATCAGCTACAGGAAGGGGTGATGTAGTCCCTCTAGCTTGCCTACGCAGGCTTACGCAAATCCAGCGTAAGCAATCACGCAGAGGCAGTGAGGGCTTCATTAATGCTGTTTTTGATCAGCCGGAGACTTGCTGAGTGAGGTATATCTCACAGACATTTTCGCTGTCTAGATTTCTCTGAAGGGTTTGTCAGATGTTGGCAGCCTAGTTATATTCAAGATTCTGTTGCTTAATAATACAAACCCTCAGATCTGTTGCACCGATTTTCCCAAGTTGGGTTTTTCTGGGGACTTATTCCAAAAATAATTGTGTCAATGTGGTTGTTTTTCCATTGACTTTTGTTCAAATTGTTTCAGCACTTAGATTTATTCCGCAGTATTATTTGTGTAGACTGCTTCAGTAATTACTTCGATATTTCAATGTAATGAAATAATTATCAAATAATAGGAGAAGTAATTCAGATTTGCTGCAGTAGGAATCCAGATCTAGGATTTTTCACATGCTATCGGAGCTTATTTAAGCTAAAGTGCAAGAGAAACGAAGAGAACCAGCAGATCAGTGTTGTAGAGTTTGGGATCTGCGTAAGCAGCAGCAGACCCTCCCAGAAAATTATGCTATCTAGGCCAGGAGGGCATACCAGTGCAGAAAAGGCTCCCTTTGAGAGAGTTGACAGAGGGGTAAGCTTTTCAGTTGCAAAAGAGGCAGCGTAGCTGAAGGACGCAGTTACTACACAGTAGTAAGCGTTGGTGCATAAGCGTCAAAAAATTCTGAAAAACACAGTTGGGGATTTCTTGATCTCAAAGGGTTTCTTACTCAAAGAAACTCAGCCAGTGCAGCAGCAGAAGAAGTGACTTACTCCACAAGGAGTGCATAATTCAAAGCTGAGCAGAGGGTTAGAGCAAGATATTGATAGTAGAGGAGATGGCCAGCAACAGACTGTGTGACCAAGATAGATTGGAGCATGCCTCCAACTATTTTATCTGGAAATCAAGGATAGAATTTCTCCTTGATGAACACGATCTGAAAGCCCTCATAGACAGCGCAGTTGCAGAACCTCTTGATGCAGCACACCTAAGGGTGTTCAAGAAGAATATGGCTAGAGCCAAGAGATTGATCCTAGATGGAGTGAAGGATCACATTGTACCTCACATAGCAGCCAAAAACACCGCTAGAGAAATGTGGGTAGGGCTAGAAAAGCTGTACCAAGGGTCTTCCGAGCAGCGGATGATGTACCTTGAAGAGAAGATGCAGAATATCAAGATGAAGAAGGGAGAGTGTTTTGACTCCTTGTCTCAGATTCAGGAGAACCGAGATCAACTGCCTGCAGTAGGATCTGCTCCTAAAGACTCAGAGCTAGTAAGGCTCACGTTGAACTTTGTTTCAAAAAATTATCAAGTCTTCGTCCAAAGTATATTGGGCAGAGAAAGGCTTCCAGGATGGGAAGCAATGTGGGCAGCATTACAACAAGAGGAGTTAAGGAGAGATCTCCTAAAAATCCACTTGGAGGATGGCAGTAACAGTTCAAAGGTCAAGAAGGAGGAAGAAGATAACACTGCCCTTGCATCAAAAGGGTAACAGAAGCAGAAGAAGAAAGATCTGTCCAAGATCAAGTGCTTCCGATGTGGAGAAATGGGGCACTATGCCACACAAAGTCCTCTTAGGAAAAAGGATAAAGAGGAGAAGGAAGATTCACATGCAGTAGCTGCCAAGGTTGAGGCTAAGAAAGATTGTGCTATGTTAGCTCATATTCCAAAAGGAGAAAAGTGGGTTGATTTGGATTTGTAGATCCAGAATCTACAAGGAGGCGGGATCCTTGAGTATTTCTGAAACTCTTAGATCACATGTGAGCTACGACAGCCTAAAGGCAGTAGCAGGATGGACAGCAGCAGCAGAAGAAGATGAGATGATGCAGTGACTAGCAGTACTAGAGCCTGATCAACGCAGAGAAGAGGCAGCAGCTGAGCAGCAGCAGTGTAGTGCAGAAGCAGCAACAAGGCAGTATTTTCAAAGAACTAGTGCAGAAACTAGCAGCAGACAGTCTTATTTCTCGGTTGCAGATCTACTTGTCCAATTTCACATGTTTTTCTGTTGCAATTAGCAACAGTGCAACAGTGCAACAACAGTAGTTGAGCAGCAGCAACAGAGGAGCAGCAGTAGCACAGTGCACAGGTGGTGCAGCGCAGTGCAGAGTAGTGCTCACGCTGTGCAGAGCAGTGCTCACGCAGTGCACCAGCATGGTTGCAGAATTTAGAGGGAGTTGCAGTACAGTGGCAGTTGGCAGCAACATGCGGAGTCAACAGCAGTATAGTGGCAGAGTTTTTGTGCAGTGTTGATGAGCAGCATCAACAACACAGCAGAGATGTTCCAGAAGTCAGATCAGCAGCACATTGAGGTGGTTTGCTAGAGCACTTTCCTCGCTAAGAGGGAGTGTTGATTTATGGTAGCATCGGATGTGCTCTAGCCTTGTAATTTTGTATATACGCTAAGACAAATGTATTCCATAAAACCCAGAAATGGTTTTGGAAAATTCCACTTAGAGATGATTTAATTAAATTAATTAATCGTTTTTTAATGTTTTCCTAAGTCTAAACTTAGGAAAATTGATTAATTAAAGTGTATTAATTACATCAAGTGTGAATCTTCTAGAAAAAGTCATGGGTCACCTCCAAGTTAATCTTAACCCTTGATTATGTTTTAATCTTGGTCGTTGAAGAGTCAATGTAAGATATAAGAAGGAGGGTGTGGGGCCTATGGAAAATACACTTGACACTTGAGCCATTGAGCATTTTCGAATTTGTGTGAGAAGACACAGCTTTTGATCAAGAACAAATCACTAGGGTTGGGTTGGCTAAGTGATTTGATTCAGTGATCAAATCCGGAGAGGGGCAGAAGCAGAGATTGGTCAGGAGGGCCAAGAATACATTTCAAAGAGAGGCAGCATCAACGCAAGAGAGAGACAGCGCAGTTTCCGGCTAGGGTGACGCAGTTACTGCAGAGAATCACGCAGAGCCAGCGCAGTGTCTCTTGGAGTCAGTCCGGAGAAAGATAGAGGCTGGGGTTTTGAGCCAGGAGGGCTAAGATCCAGCTTCAGATCAACCAGATCAACTACAGGAAGGGGTGACGCAATCCCTCTAGCTTGCCTACGCAAGCTTATGCAGATCCAGCATAAGAAATCACGCAGAGGCAGTGAGGGCTTCATCAGCGCTGTTTTTGATCAGTCGGAGACTTGCTGAGTGAGGTATATCTCACAGTCATTTCTGTTGTCTAGATTTCTCTGAAGGGTTTGTTAGATGTTGGCACCCTAGTTGTATTCAAGATTCTGTTGCTTAATAATACAAACCCTCAGATCTGCTGCACCGGTTTTCCCAAGTTGGGTTTTTCCGGGGACTTAGTCCAAAAATAACTGTCAATGTGGTTGTTTTTTCTATTGAGTTTTGTTCACATTGTTTCAGCACTTAGATTTATTCCGCAGTATTATTTGTGTAGGCTGCTTCAGTAACTACTTCGGTATTTCAATGTAATGAAATAATTATCAAATAATAGGAGACGTAATTCAGATTTATTGCAGTAGGAATCCAAATCTAAGATTTTTCACAATATATACAGTGGAATTGAACTCACTTAGAACCATCTTACTGCAGCACAGAAATTCGATTTTGAAGTTGCAACAAGGAAAAATTGCGAATTGGAGGGCTTTTTGGATTCAGTTTTGGGCAAGCTTATAGAGTTGAAGAAGTCTGGGTCAAGGTCTGGAATCTCAAGAATCACTATTGAAGGAAGAATCACTGATTGGGTTTTCCCCAAGAGTGGGGTTTTGCCCTGGCTACTAGCCTACATCTAGTGTCCTTGATCTATGTGTATTTGCTTTGATATTTGCTTGATGAACTAATAAGAACATAATAAGAAATAAATAAGATCACAAGCAAATAATCAAGAACACGAGGATCTTTCTGTCTTTTTTATTCTCTAACATGGTTTTCGAGCTTTGGTGAAAGAAAAAGGAAAAAGGCAGTCTCAAGGACTTGATCAAGGAAGTTATAAGATATTAAGAAGTTCACTAGAGGAAAGAAGTCTTCACTATCTTCAAGAAAGTTGTCTAACACTATCAAGGGAGCGAACAAGCTTGACGGAGCTACAAATTATAGGTCTTAGAAGAAAAGGATTGACATCATCCTTGCAAAGAACAAGGTCTTAGATTTAGTCAAAGGAAATTGAAAAGGCCTACAGAAGAATCAAGTGATGTTGATAGGGTGAAGTACAGAGAACTGGAATTAGTAGCTATGGATTTGATGGTTGAAGGCATAAAGGACATTCGTGTCCCCTTCATAGCAAATATTGATCATGCTCAGTAAATGTATGATGCTTTGTCAAAAGTATTCACCATCAAGAACATTGGAAAAGTGGCAAGCCTGAAGAATGAACTAAGAACTACTAAGATGACAAAGGAGGATATTGTTTCCTCTTTCTTTGTGAGGATAGCAAGGATAAGCGATGAGCTTGTTGCCATTGATGAAATAGTGCCAGATAAAGAATTAGTGATTACAGCCATTCTAGGACTACCACCTTCATGGGGTTCTTTTGCTTCAGCTCTCAACAGCTGGAAAGAAACACCCACCTTTCAAGAGCTATGGACAACATGTAGTCAAGAAGAATTAAGAGTCTCCATGGTAACCAACAATGAAGAAGTTTCAAATGCTTATGTTGCTCATCATATAGGAAGATTCAAGAAGAAGGCACCAAAGAATAAGGTTGATATGTCCAAAATTGAGTGTTATCATTGTCACAAGATGGGACACTATAGGAGTGATTTCCTTGATAACCCTAGGAGCAAGAAAAGAGAAAGAGATCATGCTAACATGGCTGAAGAAACATCATCCCGCAAGAAAGAAAATCCCGAAGAAGATTTGAGGGACTTGCACTACTAAGCCCCTCCTCTCTTATATTTCATTTGTATATTTTATGTAGTATACATTTAATATCTTCTTGGAAATATATTTCTTTGTTTTATAAGTTTTAGGTTTTCCCTCAAGCTTGGGAGGGAGCCCACAACAACTCCTCAAGATAAGTATCTCATTCCCTCTATTTGTCTTCATATACTTATTTAAGATTTTGATTGCGTTAAATACTAATCACTTGTCTACCTCTATTCCTTGTCTAGGAACCAATCTGCTAGATGTTCAAGAATCATGGAGAAGGCTTCAAGAATCAAATAAGAAGGCCACACAAGTCAAAAGGTTTGTCAAAGAATCAAAGGCATGTATTGAAATATAAAGTCTTGTTACTCTCTTTGAAATATCCATTTCTATGTTACTAATTGTTGCTATGTCTAGCTCTATTGAATCCCAAAAGGAATCTTGTTTGGGATGATTCATCACTTGATGAATCTACCCACCTTATACACCTCTTATTGTTTATATAAATAGAACCTTAAGGAGATTCTCTAGAAAACCCTAACCTAAGGGTATGTTGATAATGTGTGAAACCCTAAACCTATTTAGAGATATTTATGAAGAGGTTGCTATTTGATAATGTCGAGTTTGAGATTTTGATATGATCATGGAAGCTCTAGACTTGTTTGAATTAAAATGATGTTGTTCGAAATCCCCAACCTCCGAAGTCTGATATAATAAGGGTTTGCTTTGACAATGAACCGAAACCCTAGGTTTTGGTTAGGTCTACAAGTAAAATCCTTATTATGAAAAGTCCTAGGAAACCCTAGGTATATGTTCTCTTGATTGAATCCCTAGCCTAGTCTAGGACATTATATGTCTAATGTATTAATGTTGACTAACTTATGATATGCTTATAATGGTGATCTCCGAAATATGTGTGTTGACCTACTTTCTAATGGTCCTAAGAATATAGGGTTTGGAAACAAACCTTAGTCAAAGTTTAAAAGATCTAGGATGATGATTGAAAAGTGTAGGGTCTATAAATAAATCCTAGTAATGGTTAAATTCTCTAGTATGTATGTTCACTTGAATCTATATAATGTGTGCTGAGAGTTTATAAATGGAAAATCTAGGGTTTACATTAAACCCTAGTAGAAGCTCTTCATGATATGTTTTGATAATTGATTTGAAATCTAGGGTATGCAACTAACTCTAGTGAAAGTTGATCATAACAATGTCTGAGATGTGATTAATCTTGATTAACTCTTTTATGAAATCTAGGATTTGTATGAAACCCTAGTGGAAAGTCTAACATGTAAATTCTAAAGGTTGTTAGATATCTTGTAGATCTATATTGGTTCTAGGGTTTACTAAATTTTGTAGCAAGGTATATTATACCTTTGAAAGAAACATTGAAACCCTAGATAGAATGAAAGACATTATGAAGTAGTCTAGGGTTTATGATAAAAGTCCCTAGCAAAATGTTGAAGAGTATATGTCTCTTGTTTGGGTATCTAATATGTATAACGTTGAAAATGCTTTTGTGACTCTGATATGGCTAATTTTATGCTTCTATAGTTTTGGTTGTACTTGTCTAAAGTTGTGCAGGTACATCATAAAGATGAGACGCTGATAAGTATGATGAGAAGGATGAAAGCCATGAAAGATTCTCCAACACCTAAAGGAAGAAGTTGATCTCCCTAGATTAAGAGGGAAATTGGATAAAAGAAGAAATGGTTATGGTTCTCTACTTCATGTGTCATCCACTAGACCAGGACTAACGTAAATTTTGTAGATGTTCTATGCTTGATGCAACTTTACTTTCTATCCCCAATATCAAATAGCAATCACATAAACAAGAAAGTAAAATGTTGATACAACATACTAGTAGATTGACAGAAGACAAACTAGAAAATATATATGTTGGTGCGTTACGGTGGTCAACATGATGCTTCAACAAGCAAAGTCTCAATATGGTTAGCGAACCAAAAGAGTCACACAACCCTCTCGAACGGCAATATCAGTCAACCCAAAGTCAACGAAAGTCAACGTTGTCATAGTCAACGGTCAAAGCAAAATAGCAGCAGCAAAAAGTCAATGCAGCCCAATCAAAGTCAAGGTCAACCTCGATTTCTGTGCTAGAAAATGCAGATTGCAAAAATCAGAATTTTGACCAAGATTTGGGTCAGTTTGACCATGCGTTGACCAAAGTCAACGCTGGTCAAATCTGCGCTAAAAAACCCTAGGTCGAAAACATAAAATCCTTTTACTGCATTTCCCATGTGTGGAGAAGAAGAGACTCCAAGTGATGATCAAACCAATCAAATGAGGAGAGAGAATGTGTAATGATGGATGAGCGACAATGACCTCCAACATTGACCTATTTATATCCATCAGTGAGGGTGTGTGACACAACTGCTGGGGCTTCAAGCCTACATTTCATTTCAGGCCGACCTGCACATATTTTGAATAAATTCAAAATAAATGTTCTGCTCATCGGATCAAGATGATCTTTAGATCGATCTTGCACCTCTCCAAAAGAGGAATCCAATAAAAATATTGGCATCTTCATCTGAGCATCACAACATGGAGTTTGGACCTAGTTGTCCAAAATTACCACTCCCTCTCAACCAGGGAGAACTCCATCCACCTGTGCCATCTAAACATCGTGCGTCATCGCACCGTAACTTGCTTTGCTGGCTTCTTTATTTCAAAACAAAAGTGGGTCAGTCACAAAGACATCATTCGCGGCTGACAAATTCAGCCCATAGGTCCGAAACCTCACTAGACTTGATCCTAGATCAAGTGGTTGGACATGTGCCATCCTAGACATAGAGAGTACGGCAATCTCCGATCAGTCTTTGCTACTGGTTTCTAGCTTTTCCCACCTCACTGGCCAAATGAGAGGTACTTCCCATGAGTCCAAGACTCAATGGGTAGGATGCATATGGGGCACAAATCATGAGAGGTGAACCAACTCAATATCATAACGGTGGGGCAGAAGCACCACAAGGTTCGGCAAGCCTAGCCTTGTGTGTGCTTATAGCTCCGAGAAGCTATCCCCAAAGCCCCCCAGAGCTCCAAGAGCTCATCGTCGAACAGGACCCTCAGCATAGGGTCATTCCATGATTCCAAGATTCTCACGAAAGGTTAGGAACTTGACCTTCCCCAGGGGCTTTGTGAGAATGTCCGCGACCTGCTCATCAGTTCCTATATGATCAAGCCTTATGGCGCCTCTCTATATCATATCCCAGATAAAGTGGTACCTGATATCAATATTCTTGGATCGATCGTGGAACACGGGATTCTCGAACAACCGAATCCCACACTGGTTATCACAGAGTATCACGATGGTATCTAGTACATGCCCGAACAGCTCACTGAAAAGCTTTTGCAACCAAACTGCTTCACAACAGGCCATACTCGCTGCAATGTATTCGGCCTTCGCGGTGCTCAAGGCCACCGAATTTTGCTTCCTGCTCATCCATGATATTGAAGCAGACCCAAGTGTGACGCAGCATCCCGATGTGCTCTAACGATCCACCATACTGCCAGCCCAATCGGCATCAGTATATCCATGGAGTGTCACGCTCCTGGCAGTGTATCTCAGCCCATGGTTTATCGTGCCCCGAAGATATCTCAACAGATTCTTGGCACCAACCCAGTGAATGTGATGAGGTTCAACCATATGTTGACTCAAAGTGTTCACTGCAAAACATATGTCCAAACGGGCGTTCACTAAGAACATCAAGGCCCCTACGAGTTGACGATACTCAGTAGGATTTGCTAGCACGGGACTAGCAGCACTGCCACTCAACTTCTAAAAGTTGAGCTCCATCGGTGTCGACACGGACTTATAGTCCACCATTCCAAATCTTTCCAGAAGCTTCACAATATATTTTCCTTGAGAAACGAAAATCCAGGCCTAGGAAGTAATGCATCAGTCCTAGGTCCTTCATCTCGAACTCAACAGCGAGCTCCCTCTTACACTGATGAATGAGAGAATCAACACCTGTCAGGAAGAGGTCGTCCACATACAGCAACAGAATGAGAGGCTTTTCTCTATCAACCTTGAAGTAAAGTTTCGGATCAGCATTACTACGAGTGAAGCCCAGCTTCATCAGGTAGCTATCTATCCTCTCGTACCAAGCTCTGAGTGCTTGCTTCAACCCATAAAGGGCTTTCTTCAACCTGCAAACATGGGTGTCCCGATCCTGGACTTCAAACCCCAGAGGTTGCTTCACATACACCTCTTCCTTTATTGCACCATGCAGAAATGCAGTATTCACATCCACCTGATGAAGATTCCATCCTTGCATAGCAGCAAGGGCTATGATAGATCGAATGGCGGTATATCGAGCCACAGGTGCAAATATGTCATCATAGTCTACGCCTTCCTTTTGAGAGAAGCCACGGGCAATGAATCTTACCTTGAACTTTTCAGCACTACCATCAGATCCATGCTTGATCTTATAGAGCCATTTCGAGGTGACAACTGCTTTGTCCTCCAGTCTTGGAACCACATCCCAAACATCATTCTTCATAATGGACTCATATTCTTCGTGCATAGCATCCTTCCAGACTTGATGCTTTACGGCTTCTTCAAAAGATCCAGGCTCAGATTGTATGATTGTACTCATGGCTACTAGATACCCTTGGTATCTATTCGGCTTCTTGCTTTCACCGAATGTCTTCCTTGGGGGCATATGTCTCTCGGCGTCCTCGAGAGTGTCCCTGAGCCATGATGGTCTTTTCTTCATTGAAGGAGGTGGATCAATAGGGTCCATCGGTCCTTCAACATCGAGCATCGTCCCATCCTTCGGTTCTTCTTGATTTCCAGGCCTTGCTTCATGATCTTCCTCAGATCTCGAAGGATTGATACTTTCCTCAGTGAAGCATCTTCATCAAAGGTAACATCGTGGCATATCACCACTTCCCTTTGACCAGGCACATAGACTCTATAGGCCTTTAAAGTTTCGCTATAGCCCACAAACATTCCCTTCTTCCCAGAAGCATCCAGCTTGCTCCTGTTCTCCTTCGACACATGAAAATAAACAGGACATCCAAAAACTCTAAAATGTGAGACGTCGGGTCTCTTACCATAGAAAACCTCTTCGGGAGTTTTGGAGTCCAGAGCGGAATGTGGGCATCGGTTTTGTATGTACACAGCAGTGTTCGCAGCTTCTCCCAACAAAAACTTCAGAAGACCTTGGTCACATAGCATGGCACGAGCAGCTTCCACAACGGCCCTGTTCTTTCTTTCAACAACGCCATTTTGCTCTGGAGTATAGACAGTTGTGGTCTCCCTCTTGATGCCAGCTTCTCTGCAAAAGTTCTTGAACTCGTTCGTCTCATATTGAGTGCCATTATCGGTCTTCAATATCTTGATCTTCTTCCCTATTAGATTTTCCACCAAGGCTTTGAAGGTACGGAACCACATGAAAGCCTCATCCTTCTTCTTCAAGAAGTATATCCAGGTTTTGTGAGAGAAGTCATCTATGAACGTCATATAATAAGAACATCGTACCAAGGATGTCACGGGCAGCATACCAGACAGATCAGAATGTATCACTTGCAAGACATCAGATTTCTTTGTGACACTTGAAGGGAAAGGTCCCCTTGTATGCTTTCCTTCGGCACAGCCCTAACATACACCTTCATGATCATTTGTAAACTTGGGCATCCCCGTCACCACCTTCCTTGCCTCAGGAAGGGCTTTGTAGTGGAGGTGTCCAAACCTCCGATGTCATAGTTCAGTCTATCGGATAGTATCACATGTCATCGCTTCCAGTGGACTTCCTCCAACCTGGTAGAGTGTATCAACTCTAAACCCAATCGTGATAGCTTCCTTGAAACTCTTCTTCCAGATACGCACCTTCCCATCAATGAATGCCACATTGAAACTTTTGTCTTTCATGGCCAAAATAGACACATGGTTCTTCTTCAAATCAAGTACATATAGTACATCTTGCAAGCAGAGGACTTGACCTTGAGACAAGTGGAGGGTCACAGTCCCTGTCCCCTTCACGGGATATGTGGCATTATCTCCAAGGATAATTTTTAAATTAACATCCTTCTCAACCACATCAAAAAGTGCTTCCTTGAACCCAGTGATGTGCCTTGAGGCACCACTATCTATCAACAAGACATCCATAGTGTCGAGTGGAGATGAAGCAGAGAGGGCAGATACAAGAATGAATTAATTTCTTTTATCATCAACAACATTTGATTCCTCATACCTGGAATTTCTCGACCTTTTGCAAGGTTGCCCATTTCCGCCAAAGGGAGCCTTCCTCTTCCCTTTGAACCTGTTGCTTCTCTGATTTCCATTCCTCCGATTGTTTTTGTTGTCATCATCATCGGGAGAATCCTTCTTGAAAGGGCATTCTCTAGCACAGTGGTCGGTCTTGTGACATGTGTAACATTTGCCTTTCTTTCCTTGGGCCCCTGCTCTTCCTTTGTTCCTTGGACCACCAAAGTTCTTCTTCTTAGCACGAGCAGTGAAGGCAACGTTTCCTTCATTTTCATATTCCTTCATCTTTGTCTCTTCTTGTACGCATCTTGATAGTACTTCATCACAATCAGGTATCACATTGTTATTGAGAATGGTAGTATTGAATACATGTCATTCGGATGAGAGACCTCCAAGTGCGGTGAGAACCATTTCTCGATCAACTATTGTCTCCCCAATAGCCAGAAGATTATTTCTGATTTCAATCAACTTTAGAAAATATGATTGAACGGATTCATCCCTGCCTTTTTTCAGATTCTTCAGTTAGTTCTTGAAGAAAAGGACTTGATTTGCATTGTTGGCCTTGAACATGTTGACAACTTATCATACATCTCCTTGGATGTGTGTAGCTCAGATATGTAGGCTACCAGACTCTTGTGAATTGAATCCCGGATCATCGGCTTTGCTTTGATTTCCCCCTTCTTATATTTTGACTTGGTGGCAGCAGGTGCAGTGGATGGAGCCTCTTGGATTTTACCCTGCACATAGTCCATGACATCTTGGTCTTCCAACATAAGATCCAATGTCATCTTCCAGGCAAGGAAGTCTTCCTTCCCAGTCAATTTGTCATCATCTTTAAAGCCATTATAGTTTGAGGTACCCATGCTCTTCTTCAGTGATTGCTACAAACTTGGGCTTTGTCTTCACCTCAGCTCTGATACCATGTAAATTTTGTAGATGTTCTATGCTTGATGCAACTTTACTTTTTATCCCCAATATCAAACGGCAATCACATAAACAAGAAAGTAAAATGTTGATAGAACATACCAGTAGATCGACAAAAGACAAGCCAGAAAAATATGTGTTGGTGCATTACGACGGTCAACAAGATGCTTCAACCAGCAAAGTCTCAATACAGTCAACCAACCAGAAGTGTCACACAACCCTCTCAGACAGCAATATCAGTCAACCCAAAGTCAAAGAAAGTCAACAATGTCACAGTGAACGGTCAATGCAAAACAGCAGCAGCAAAAAGTCAACGCATCCCAGTCAAAGTCAACAGTCAACCTCGATTTCTGTGCCAAAAAATACGGACTGCAGAAATCAGAATTTTGACCAAGATTTGGGTCAGTTTGACCATGCGTTGACCAAAGTCAATGCTGGTCAAATCTGCGCTGAAAACCCTAGGTCGAAAACAGAAAATCCTTTTGTTGTGTTTCCCACGTGTGGAGAAGAAGAGACTCCAAGTGATGATCAAACCAATCAGATGAGGAGAGAGAATGTGTGATGATGGATGAGTGAAAATGACCTCCAACGTTGACCTATTTATATCCATCAATGAGGTTGTGTGACACAACTGTTGGGGCTTCAAGCCTACATTTCATTTCAGGCCGACCTGCACATATTTTGAATAAATTCAAAATAAATGTTATGCTCATCGGATCAAGATGATCTTTAGATCGATCTTGCACCTCTCCAAAAGAGGAATCCAATAAAAATATTGGCTTCTTCATCTGAGCATCACAACATGGATTTTGGACCTAGTTGTCCAAAATTAACAACTAACAACCGTAAGTCGTAGTGACGACCATGAGTAAGAATCATAGTCGTGAATGGAGAATGATTTGGTATTGATATAAGAAGGAAAGCAGGATCAGACTGAATAATATGTTGCCACATGAAAAGTAGGAAAGGAAAGTGTATGGGAATCTTCTTTCAAAGATTTTGCTGAAAGTCCTACTGAAATTAGCTGAAGAGCAACATCAAAACCCTGTAAGTTTGCTTTGATTATATACTTGAATATGTATTGATGATTGGGGTTGTGCTTGTACAGGTGAATCTCTCGAAGGTTTTGATAGCATGTTGTTTACCAATCAGTTTGATTGGGAGAGATTGGTTGTCTTTGATCTGTTGGATCAAGGTGTGATGAGGCTTTGTGAGTGAAGCATTCCCTGGAAAGACATTGGGTTGACACTTTGTGTTGATGTCTGGTTGGGAGGGTGACATCGGATGGATGTGCACCTAATTCCCTGGGTTGATGGTTAGTAAGTAAGCCTGATGGTACCTATAGAGGTTGAAAGTTTTAGTCCATCTTAGTCCCACTTGGATAGATTTCCTTGATCAAGAATTTAGTCCATGACCTTACGATGCCTAAATTGTTGAGTGACCAATAGATAGAGTTCCTCGGTCAGGAATCTATTCCATGACATTTAAGTGTCTAAAGATTCTTCATAGTTCATATAGTTGAGATCTACCTTGTACTATTGAGTTATGAATACCTCCCTAGTTAAGAGGGAGTGTTGAAGAATGTAACTAGGTCCGGTCTTCATAAATTGAACTTCAATCAATATTTATTGTAATTGTCAATAAAATTAAAAAAAGAATTTTATATTATTATCAAATGACTTATTAAAGCATGGGTTTCATGCTTGGGTCATATTTATTTTAGATCAAAGTCCCTAATGTGTACTTCTAGGTTTTCTTCTAAGTCTATAGGATTATTGCAGATTTAAATTGATCCATATTGGGCTTTTGAATCATGCAAATAGGTTAAGTATTGGGTCAAATATGATTTATGAAGCCTCCACATCAAGTTGGCCTTAAGGTAATCAAGTCGGCCTCAAGCCCAGGAATTCGAGCTCATCTCAAGCTTATATATACAGTGGAATCGAACTCACTTGGAACCATCTTACGACAACACAACAATTCGATTTTGAAGTTGCAACAAGGAAAATTTGCGAATTGGAGGACTTTTTGGATCCGGTTTTGGGCATGCTTATAGAGTTGAAGAAAATCGAAATTTTGGCACCACTCTCTCTGCATTTCGAGCTATAGTTTGGCTCCTGGGAGATCGAAGTTCTCAAAGTTTTACTACAACAATTGTTGCATCAGGTGCTGCCAAGAGAAGAGGAAGTTGAAGTTTGTTTTGTTGAATGCTACTGCTTGGAAAAGTTGTATTGGGCCTAAATCGAAATCTTTGAAGCTAGATCGAAGTCTCAAGAAGCAAATTCGAAGTTCCAGATCATTAGAGTACTGTTACTGTTGCAGCTGCTGACAAATTTAGGAAAGATCACAAGGAAGGCTGACTTGGTGTGGAGGAAGTCCGAGTCAAGGTCCAGAGTCTCAAGCATCACTATTGAAGGAAGAATCACTGACTGGGTTTTCTCCAAAAGTGGCATTTTCCCCAAAAGTGGGGTTTTCTGAAAACACAAATTCTGGAAAATTTGCACAGTGCTGGAAATTGCAGAAATAAAAATCAGCAGACTAAAACAACCACACAAAACATTTTAACACAATAATTTTTGGTCAACATGACCCTAGAAAAACCCCCTACAACTCTGGGGGAAAACCAGTTCGAAAGCTTCTCTTTATTTTCTGAATATTGCTTTTACAGTGATGTAGAAATTTACACAACAAAAAAATCACAGCAACTTCGAAACAGAACTTATCTCGAAAACTATGCCAAACTCCACCTCGGTTTCCGTGCCCACAAAACAGAAAAATTATAGCAGAAATTACAGCCTTCAAAACTGTACGAACAACCTCGAAAACAGTGACAGAATGGTTGTACGACCTCCCTCGAAATCTGTAGTTTTCTCTCCTCGAAATTCGTGCCCACTTGCCTCAAACTTTGTGCTCCGCCCTGCTTTATGGATTTGCTGAAAGTTAGTGCTACTGCCCTCCTTCTTCTCACTGCTCAGAAAATTTTCTTCATCTTTCTCCTGCTCCTTCTCTCAATCTGCTCATGAAAGAATTAATGAATGAATGACATTTTCTCTCATTTTCCTCCTTTAATAGAACTCTAAGTGACTTTTGGTTATCCCCAAATCCAATGGCTGAAATAGCTTTAAATCTAGGGCTGAGATTAAATGTTCTTTTAAATCTCACTTTCTATTTTTTAATTCACCCCACTTTAATAAAGACCCACTTAGTCATTTATTTCCAAAATCACTTTTCCTTTCTAATTTTACATTAACTTTATTAAAGTCACTTTTAAATTAGATTTTACTTTATAATTTTATAAAGCCACTTTAGGAGAAAAATTAAATTCTTTAGGACACTTTTCCCTAGGCCAAAGATCAAAGCCTTAGAGAACCACCTATCCTCCGATAACCAAATTTCAACATGAAAAGCAAGCACCGAAGAAGATGTAATATTCCCAATTAGCAGCAGCTAATTAGTAATATTAATTTTTGGCCATTTTACTTTATAAAGTTAAAGTCAGTAAATAAAGTGGGTTAGGAGACACTCAACTCACACTTAGGGAAATAAAACACTTCCTAAAGTCACTTGAGCACCTTTAATTAACATCATGGGGCCCAAGGGGTCGAAGTGACAGCGTGGGAATAGTGGCAGCGTGGGTCCTAGGCAACACAGAGGTGGATGGACAGCGTGGCCAAGAGGGACAGCGCAGTTTTGGTGGGGCCTAAGGGAGAGAAATGCACTCCAAGCATAAAGAGGGAGAGAGGCCCTTCATTTGCTCATTCTATTATGCATCTTTGTTTTGTCTATTGACATCGAGCATGCTTTTGCTGTTGAGCAAACTCTGCAAGTGTTGTTTAGCACATAGGGTGTCTCCGAGCGAAGATCCCAACCTCAGCTCCAGGGGACTTTGAGTGCCTGCTCGGGTGAGTAGTTCTATCATTGGATTTTCAAGTAGGAGCTATAGCATCTACAACAGGGATTATGCACTTGCTTGGGCAACGCAGTCTTGAGGAGAGACCACGCAGTTCTTGGAGGAGGTAGTGCCGGGAGCTGAGATTTATTAGGGGATTCAGCCCAGAATAGTGACGAGGGATCAACCCTTAGCTATTCCATCATTTTGTCAAAGGAAGAGGCCACCATTTGCAGAGACATCTTCAAGGCCAGCGTATTCCACTGGGACAGCGTGATTTCTCTAGGGAGGTGATTTTCCGAGGTCATCCATTCCGGAAACCCTTTTTGGGCTTTTCTGGGTATTGAGTGAGGAGCTCATTCCCAAAGTCCCATATTTTTCTGAGCAGGGGAACAGCCCCAAAGAGTCAGCTTATCCCAGTAGCAGCAGCAGTTTGGAGATAACGCAGCCATTGCTAGAGCAGCCATTCCGGGAGTATTTCTAAGAGTATCTCTAGCTTGCCTTGTGCAAGCCAAGGTGCCATCATTTTGATCACCTTTGTACTCATTTTACTTTCAGTTATATAATAAAATGGCTCAGTGTTCTCCATGTTTTGCATTCTATGTATGATGTCTCTCTATTTGTTGTAGTTTCATGTTTATATTGCTTTATATTGTTGTTTATTTCTACTTGGAATATTATAGTGGTATCAGAGCTCATAGACTTGGCTCAGCCTGTGGAGCAAATTGTCTATGACACCAGTGGTTAAACCATACATCACTTACAGGGGAAGGAGGTATAAAGACCAAGAGAGGCAGCTTGAGGCCACTTTTGGAGAAGGTGACTGCATTCCGGTAGTGGATACAGAAGAGGAAGAACCTATGGCAGAGCAAAAAGATGAAGGGAAGGAGTTCGGGGAACTTCTCCTAAAGTCTATGCAGGAGTTGTCGAGAAGGACAGAGGAGATGGGACAAAAGTTCAACACAGACCAGAGACAGCTTGAAACCCCAAGGGGTTTCCACACCGGAGAAGGGTCCGACACATCCCATCACTTGCAGGAGCACCTCACAGCGTAGCAGATGGCATCACTGACTCCCCCACGTTCCACGATGCCCACATTTCTAGCTACATGCACGGGGGCAGGAGCACCTCAGGAACTGGAGTCGGTTCACATGGGGGATTATTTTGTCGAGTATCAGTCCTACGGGCGAGACTTTGGTGAGCCTCTCACTTTCCATGACTTTGTGCAGCTCAAGAAGGATGGCAGACCCCATAACTAGAACAGAGGGGCCAGATACACACAAGATTGGGATTTACAGCATACAATGGGCAGATTTTACCTGCCGACATTTGATGGATCCTCCAAGTGTTCGACAAAGGCTTGGGTGGAGAAGTTGGATATCTACTTCCAGCTCAATCGGATGGCAGAGGCAGAGGCCGTCAAGGTGGCAGCGCTACACCTGGAGGGTGAGGACCATGATTGGTGGTTCCATGGGATGGCCACACTGGGCACTCAGGGGTGATAGCATATGCTGAGTTTACATGTAGGCTAATAGAGAGGTTTGATCGGAGGGATCCGGAGGAGCACTTTGTTGAGCTAACTAAGCTCAAGCATACCGGGAGTTCGGACACATACATTTCTAAGTTTTTGAGGCTCTCCGTGATGGTGCATGACTTGTCTTCAGCCAGCATAATTTACATGTTCATTGATGGATTGGCAGAGCCTCTTCGAGGGTTAGTTAGATCGACGAGGCTGGCTACACTTCATGACGCAGTTGGGAGGACCCAAGATTTGCAGGATGCCCTACCCAGGACTAGAGCTCCTTACCCCCAGAGACAGGCATTTCCTCCGAAGGGGAAGGACACAAGGGTTCCACCTCCAAAGGGGAACCAGAGCCAAGGGCCTTTGGATGATGAGACCAGGAGAGATCTGAGGCGAAAGAAGCTATGCTTCACATTCCAGGAGCCATGGGCACCAGGACATCGTTGTGCCACAGGGAAGGCACACTATATTGAGGTTTTCTCCGACAGTAATGGAGAAGAGGATGAGTATGAGGAGATGGAGGCAGGAAGCAGCAATGTAGTACAGAGAGGAAATTATCTGCCACCTCCACCACTAGGAGCGGGAAGTGCAGCATTTGCACCTATCGGGGGAGTCCTTGCTTCTTTGCGAGGAGTTCCCAAATACTTGACACTGCGTGTTCGAGGTACTGTGCAGGGACAGCGTGTTTCGGTATTAGTGGACAGTGGGGCTACCCACAATTTTATTGATGCACAGTTGGTAGAGCGGAGGAGCATACCAACAGAGAGCTTTGATGGGTTTTCGGTACTACTTCTAGGTGCCAGAACCATGTAGTGTGCCAGGTATGTGCCAGCCTTGGCAATGACTATGGGGTCTTACACTCTGACAAATCATTTCTTTGTGGTGGACATTCCGGACACCAACGTGATACTGGGAGTGCAGTGGTTGATCACGCTGGGGAAGGTCACCACAGATTGGGAGACCTTGGAGATGGAGTGGACGGACAAGAAGACCGGGAAGCACGAGATGATTCGGGGCATGCACACTTATTCGTCACAGACAGTTTCAGCACACCGGATGGAGGCAGACTTCCGGAAGGGAGACATAGAGTGGGCAGTGGAGCTACGTGTTTCGGAGGCAAGGTCTACAGGGCAGGCCGTACATCCATATGTGCAGTCCATCTTAGACAAATATGCCACGGTTTTCGGAGATATACCACCACGGCAACCACCAGATCGAGGGTTTGAGCACACCATTGAGCTAGAGCAGGGCATCCAGGCGATGATCACTACAGCCTATAGGCATCCTAAGGCCTACCGGGATGAGATTGAGAGGGCCATTCATGAGCTCTTAGCGCTGAGGCACATATGTCCTAGCACTAGCCCATTTGCTTCTTCTATTGTACTGGTGAAGAAGAAGGATGGCACACTGAGGATGTGCATTGACTATCGGGTCTCCACAAAAAGACCATGAAGAACCGATACCCCATTCCACGGATAGATGAGTTGATGGATGAGTTGAGGGGATCGAAGTTATTTTCGAAGATTGATTTGAGATCCGGGTACCACCAGATTTGCGTGAGGGACCAGGATGTTCCCAAGACCGCTTTCAGATGTCATTACGGTCACTTCGAGTTCTTGGTGATGCCCTTTGGGCTAACCAATGTAGCAGCCACCTTTCAGTCCTGCATGAACCACATCTTCCGTGGTCAACTAAGGAAGTTTGTGCTGGTATTCTTTAACGACATCTTGATATACAACCAGACATGGGAGGAGAACTTGCAACACATTGAGGCTGTGTTGCGCATATTAGAGGAGCAGCATTTCTATGCTAAGCTCTCCAAGTGCAAGTTTGGATTGACAGAGATGCTCTATCTAGGGCATATCATTGGTGTGGATGGAGTGAGAGTCCACGAGGAGAAGATCAGGGCCATCCGCGATTAGCCAGAGCCGAAGAACGTGACAGAGCTTCGGCAGTTTGTAGGCATCTTCACCTACTACCGGAAGTTCGTCAAGGGATTTTCCCAACTTGTTGCACCCCTCACAGATCTTACAAATAAGGGAGCATTCAGTTGGACAGACACAGCGCAGAGGGCCTTTGACAATCTCAAGGAGGTGATGAGCAACTACCGAGTTCTTGTGTTGTCGGATTTCATGCAACCTTTTGTCCTTGAGTGTGATGCATCAGGAGAGGAGGTAGGCGCAGTTTTGATGCAAGGAGGCCACCCCATAGCTTTTGAGTGCAGAAAGCTATTGCCGCGTGAGAGGTTGTATCCCATATACGACAAGGAGATGCTGGCTATTATGCATGCACTGGCCAAGTTTCAACAATACTTGGTGGGGAACAGATTCAGGGTGAGGACTGACCACAACAGCATTCAGTTCTTTTTATAGAGCAGAAGCAGTTGCAGGAGAGACAGCAGAAGTGGGTCAGCAAGATCCAGGCATACGATTTTGACATCGAGTATGTCAAGGGGAAGAACAACGTGGTGGTTGATGCTCTCTCGCGCAGACCGGCTGCGTTGTCCTTGATGAGTTTAGACACAGATTGGAGGGCTCAGTTGCTGGTAGAGTACTCCAAAGACCGTTTTGCCTGTGAGATATTGGACGGACATGTCACAGATGACAGGTACAGGGTGATGGATGAGGTGATATACTTCAAAGATTGGATCTTCTTGACTGGAGGTTCTCAGCTCAAGGAGAAGGTGTTGCATGCCTCACATGACTCACCACTATCAGGCCACTAGGGGTTCACCAAAACCTACAAGGCCATCAAAGAGAGGTTCTCTTGGAAGGGCATCAAGGAGGACATACTCCGGCATGTCAGGGAGTGCGAAGTATGTCAACAGAACAAGGGGGAGATGAGCCATCCAGTAGGGTTACTACAGCCTCTTCCCATTCCAGAGGAGAAATGGGAGAGCATATCGATGGATATCATCACAGGGTTGCCCGCGATGCAGTGCAAGGACTGTATCTTTGTAGTCTTCGATCGACTAACAAAGTACGCGCATTTCTTTGCCATATCAGCACAGTACACAGCAGCTCAGGTGGTAGAGTTGTTTTTCAGGGATGTTTTCAGGTTGCATGGTCTTCCAAAGACCATTGTCAGTGACCGAGATAGCCGTTTCATGGGCGGCTTTTGGCAGGAGCTCTTTTGGTTGGTGGGTACAAAGTTGACTCCGAGCACCAGTTACCACCCCCAGACGGATGGGCAGACGGAGATAGTGAACAAGTGGTTGAAGGGCTACTTGCGAAACTATGTGACAGGGCAGCAGAAGGCATGGTTACGATAGTTGCACTTGGGAGAGTACTGCTACAACACGACGTATCACATGTCCATTGGTATGTCTCCATTTTATGCTTTATATGGATACCATGCTTTGTCTTTTGCTGATGTGATGTTTGGTGCTAGTAAGGCCCCCAAGGCCAATGACTGGACTCAGGAGAACCAGGATATACTCCGGGCCCTCAAGGACAACTTAGCTACAGCACAAAATCAACAAAAATTGTATGCTGATAGAGGATGGGTTGAGAGGCAGTTTGAGGTAGGGGACTTGGTCTACCTCTGGCTTCAACCATACCGATAGTCCACACTGAAGCAGAAGGGGGCCGAGAAGCTCAAGCCCCGCTTCTATGGACCCTACAGGGTGATACGCAAGATCGGGGAGGTTGCATATGAGTTGGAGTTGCCTACAGGTAGCAGGATCCATAACATCTTCCATGTATCTTGCATGAAAAAAGCATTGGGACAGCAGGTGACCGCAACAGAGGAGCTTCCACCCACAGATGATGAGGGGCATTTGGTGCTACAGCCAGAGGCCATCATAGATACCCGGGAGAGACAGCTACGGAGTAGGACAGTCAGGGAGTATTTGGTAAGGTGGAGGAACTTACCAGATGAGGATGCCACTTGGGAGAATGAGAAGATTTTGCAGCATCCATCATTGCAGTTGCTTGAGGACAAGCAACGTTTTGGCGGGAAGGACTGTAATATTCCCAATTAGCAGCAGCTAATTGGTGATATTAATTTTTGGCCATTTTACTTTGTAAAGTTAATGTTAGTAAATAAAGTGGGTTAGGAGACACTCAACTCACACTTAGGGAAATAAAACAGTCCCTAAAGTCACTTGAGCAGCTTTAATTAACATCGCGGTGCCCAAGGGGTCGAAGTGACTACGTGGGAATAGTGGCAGCGTGGGCAGCGTGGGTCCTAGGCAGCGCAGAGGTGGATGGACAACGTGGCCAAGAGGGACAGCGCATTTTTGGTGGGGCCTAGGCAAGAGAAAGGCACTCCAAGCATAAAGCGGGAGAGACGCCCTTCATTTGCTCATTCTATTATGCACCTTTGTTTTGTGTATTGACATCGAGCATGCTTTTGCTATTGAGAAAAGTTTGCAAGTGTTGTTTAGCACACTGGGTGTCTCCGAGCGGAGATCCCAACCTCAGCCCCAGGAGACTTCGAGTGCCTGCTCGGGTGAGGAGTTCTATCATTGAATTTTCAGGTTGGAGCTGTAGCATGTACAGTAGGGATTATGCACTTGCTTAGGCAGCACAGTCTTGAGGAGAGACCACGCAGTTTTTGGAGGAGGTAGTGTCGGGAGGTGAGATTTATCAGGGGATTCAGCCCGGAATAGTGAGGAGGGATCAGCCCTTAGCTATTCCATCATTTTTTGTCAAAGGAGGAGGCCACCATTTGCAGAGACATCTTCAGGGCTAGCATATTCCACTGGGACAACGTGATTTCTCTAGGGAGGTGATTTTCCAAGGTCATCCATTCCGAAAACCCTTTCTGGGCTTTTTTGAGTATTGAGTGAGGAGCTCATTCCCAAAGTCCCATATTTTTCTGAGCAGGGGAACAACCCCAAAGAGTCAACTTATTCCAGTAGCAGCAGCAGTCCGATAGTAGCAGCAGCAGCAGTTTGGAGATAATGCAATCATTGCTAGAGAAGCCATTCCGGGAGTATTTCTGAGAGTGTCTCTAGCTTGCCTTGTGCAAGCCAAGGTGCCATCATTCTGATCACCTTTGTACTCATTTCAGTTTCAGTTATATAATAAAATGGCTCAGCGTTCTCCATGTTTTGCATTCTATGTATGATGTCTCTCTATTTGTTGTAGTTTCATGTTTATGTTGTTTTATATTGTTGTTTATTTCAATTGGGAATATTATAGAAGAAGTCTTGTCAAGGACCAATGGTCTGATGATAAGTTGACTGACAAGTCTGATTATAATGCATGGAAGATGTCCTTGGATTTGGCATTAGAAGATCAAGATGTCATGAACTATTACAGGGGAAGATTCATGAGCCTCCATCATATTTTATGAGGCTCATAGAAATCAGGAATGATCTCCTTGTCATAGGGGAAGAAGTAGTTGAACGAGAGCTCGTCCTCATTGCTCTTGGAGGACTTCCCCGAGACTGGAAGAACTTCAAAGAAGCTCTCACTATTGGTTTTAGAGTTGATACACTACCAGGTTGGAGGAAGTCCATTAGGGGCTATGTCATGTGATACAACTTGTCAAATTGAGTTATGGCACTGGAGGTTTGGACGCCTTCATTACAAAGCCCTTCCCGAAGCAAGGAAGGTGGTGTCTGGGATGCCCGAATTCAAGAATGATCATGAAGGCGTATGTCAGGGTTGTGCCGAAGGAAAGCATACAAGGGGACCTTTCCCCTCAAGTGTCACAAAGACATTTGATATCTTGCAATTGATACATTCTGATTTATCTGGTATGCTACCCGTGAAATCCTTGGGAGGATGTTCTTATTACATGACTTTTATAGATGACTTCTCTCGCAAGACCTGGATATATTTCTTGAAGAAGAAGGACGAAGCATTCAAATGGTTTTGTACCTTCAAGGCCTTGGTGGAAAATCAAACAGGAAAGAAGATCAAGATTTTGAGGACCGATAATGGCACTGAATATGAGTCAAATAAATTCAATGACTTTTGCAAAGGAGTTGGCATTAAGAGGGAGACCAAAACCGTGTATACTCCTGAGCAAAATGGCGTTGCTGAAAGAAAGAATAGGACCATTGTGGAAGCTGACCGTGCCATGCTAAGTGACCAAGGTCTTCCGAAGGTTCTATGGGGAGAAGCTTCGAACACTATTGTGTACGTACAAAATAGATGCCCGCATTCTGCTCTGGACTCCAAAACTCCCGCAGAAGTCTTCTCTGGTAAGAAACTTGATATTTCTCATTTTAGAGTTTTTGGTTGTCCTGTCTACATTCATGTGCCGAAAGAAAAGAGAAGCAAGCTAGATGCTTCTAGAAAGAAGGGAATGTTTGTGGGTTATAGTAAAACTTCGAAGGCATATAGAATCTATGTGCCTAGTCAAAGAGAAGTGGAGATATGCCATGATGTCACCTTCGATGAAGATGCTTCCCACAGGAAAGTGATAAATCTTCCTAGCTCCAAGGAAGACAATGAAGAAAGAACAGGGAAGCAGGAAGAGTCGAAGGATGAGATGATGCACGATGTTGAAGGACCAATGGACCCTACTGATCCACCTCCTTCAAAGAAGAGAAGACCCTCATGGCTCAGGGATACTCTCGAGGATGCCGAGAGACATATGGCCCCAAGGAGGACATTCCGTGAAAGCAAGAAGCCCAATAGATACCAAGGGTATCTATGAGCCACGAGTACTATCGTACAATCTGAGCCTGGATCATTTGAAGAAGTTGTAAACCATCAAGTTTGGAAGGATGTTATGCACAAAGAGTACGAGTCCATTACGAAGAATGATGTCTAGGATGTGGTCCTGAGACCGGAGGACAAAGCTGTTGTCACCTCGAAATGGCTCTATAAGATCAAGCATGGATCTTATGGCAGTGATGAAAAGTACAAGGCAAGATTCGTTGCCCGAGGCTTCTCTCAAAAGGAAGGCATAGATTATGATGATATATTTGCACCTACGGCCCGCTATACCACCATCTGATCTATTATTGCCCTTGCTGCAACGCAATGATGGAGTCTTCGTCAGATGGATGTGAAGACCGCTTTTCTGCATGGTTCAATAAAGGAAGAGGTGTATGTGGAGCAACCTCTGGGGTTCAAAGTCCAAGATAGAGACTCTCATGTATGCAGGTTGAAGAAAGCCCTCTATGGGTTGAAACAAGCCCCTAGGGCTTGGTACGAGAGGATAGATAGCTACTTGATGAAGCTGGGCTTCACTCAAAGTAATGTTGATCTGAACCTTTACTTCAAGGTTGATAGAGAAAAGCCTCTCATTTTGGTTCTCTATGTGGACGATCTCTTCCTGACAGATGCTGACCCTCTCATTCATCAATGTAAGAGGGAACTCGCTTCCGAGTCCGAGATGAAAGACTTAGGACTAATGCATTACTTCCTAGGCTTGGAGGTCTGGCAGAGACCTGGCGAGATTTTCCTCTCTCAAGGAAAATATATTGTGAAGCTGTTGGAGAGATTTGGTATGGTGGACTGTAAGTCCGTGTCGACACAGATGGAACTCAACTTCAAGAAGTTGTGTGGAAATGTTGTTAGGCCTGCTCTGGGAAATCCTACCGAGTATCGTCAACTCGTAGGGCCATTGATGTTCTTAGTGAACTCCCGTTCAAACATATGTTTTGCAATGAACACCTTGAGTCAACACATGGTTGATCCTCATCACATTCACTGGGTTGGTGCCAAGAATATCTTGAGATATCTTCGGGGCACGATAAACCATGGGCTAAGATACATTGTCGGGAGTTTGAAACTCCATGGATATACTGACGCTGATTGGGCTGGCAGTGTGGTGGATCGCAAGAGCACATCTGGATGTTGCTTCACACTTGATTGTGCTTCGATATCTTGGATGAGAAGGAAGCAGAAGTCGATGGCTTTGAGCACCGCTGAGGCTGAATACATTGCAGCGAGTATGGTCTGTTGTGAAGCTATTTGGTTGCAAAAGCTCTTCAGTGAGTTGTTTAGGCATGTGCTAGATACCACCATTATCATTTGTGATAACCAGAGTGGGATTTGTTTGTTAGAGAATCTCGTGTTCCACGATCGATCCAAGTATATTGATATTAGGTACCACTTTGTCAGGGACATGGTACAGCGAGGCACCATAAGGCTCGATCATATAGGAACTGACGAGTAGGTCGCAAATATTCTCACTAAGCCCTTGGGGAAGGTCAAGTTCCTAACCTTCCATGAGAATCTTGGAATCGTGGAACGACCCTATTCTGAGTGTCCTATTGGATGATGAGCTCTGGGAGCTCCAAGGGGCTTTCAAGATAGCTTCTTGGAGCTATAAGCAACCACAAGGCTAGGCTTGTTGAACTTTGTTGGTGTGCTTCTGCCCCACCGTGATGATATTGAGTTGGTTCACCTCTCTTTGATCTATGCCCCGCATGTATCCTACCCATGGAGTTTCAGACTCATGGGAAGTACCTCTCATCTTGGCTAATGAGGTGGGAAATGTGGATAGAGACCAATAGCAAGACCGATGGACACATTAGAGATTGTCGTGCTCTCTATGTCTAGGATGGCACGTGTCCAACCACTTGATCTGGGATCAAGTCTAGTGAGGTTTCAAACCTCCAACTGACTTCGGGTCAGTTAAACTAACTTCGGGTTAGTATATGACTCTTTTGAGTCCAAGTGAGGTTTCCGACCTCCAACTGACTTCGGGTCAGTTAAACTAACTTCAAGTTAGTATATGACTCTTTTTAAGTCCAAGTGCGGTTTCAGACCTCCAACTGACTTCGAGTCAGTTAAACTAACTTCGGGTTAGTATATGACTCTTTTGAGTCCCAGTGAGGTTTCAGACCTCCAACTGACTTTGGGTCAGTTAAACTAACTTCGGGTTAGTATATGACTCTTTTGAGTCCAAGTGAGGTTTCAGACCTCCCACTGACTTCAGGTTAGTATATGACTCTTTTGAGTCCAAGTGAAGTTTCAGACTTCCAACTGACTTCGAGTCATTTAAACTAACTTCGGGTTAGTATATGACTCTTTTGAATCCAAGAGAGGTTTTGAACCTCCAACTGACTTCGGGTCAGTTAAACTAACTTCGGGTTAGTATGAAACTCCTTTGAGTCCTATAGAGGTTTCGGACTTCTGAGTTGACTTCGGGTCAGCCGGGTGTGACGTCTTTGTGACTCACCGTTTGAAATAAAGAGCCAGCAAAGCAAGTTACGACAGGATGACGCACGATGTTTGGATGGCACTGGTGGATGGAGTTCTCCCTAGTAGAGGAGTGTTAATTTTGGGCAACTAGATCCAAACTCCATGTTGTACTGCTCAGATGATGATGCCAATATTTTTACTAGATTCCTCTTTAGGAGAGGTGCAAGATTGATCTAAATATCGTCTTGATCGGATGAACAGAACATTTATTTTGAATTTATTCCACTTATGTAAGGTCGGCCAGAATTGTAATGTAGGCTTGAGTGCTTCAACAGATGTGTCACACACCCTCACAAATGGATATAAATTGGAGAGACTTGGAGGTCATTTTATCATCTTCTCATCACACACATTCCTCATTATCTGATTGGTTCGTTCAGCCTAGAAGATGCTTCTCTCTCTCCCACGTGTAAATATGGATGTCATAAATCTGGATGATGCCGGAAATGGATGTTGTAAATCAAGATGATGCCATAACTGGATACCATAAATCTGGATGCCATAAATCTTGATGATGCCGGAAATCTGGATGTGGGATTCTTTTGTTGAATTATGTTGACTTTTGATGAGTTGTCTTTGAGGGTTGAGTGTGTGACACTTGGAGGGTTCGCTGACCTGAGAAAGACTTTCTTGGTTGAAGCATCCTATTGACTGTCGTACGCACACTATTCTACATCTTTGCTGGACAAGAAGATATGTAAATCTGATCTATTTTATTGGATTGTCTTATGTTGATCTACTAGTATGTTCTATCAGCTTTTTATTTTCATGTTTATGTGATTGCTATATTGTATCAGGCCCTAGAAGATTGAAGTAAATTTGCATTAAGCATAGAACATTTTGTCTATCCTAAATATACAGGATGCGTACTAGGGAAGTACGCTAAGGCAGCTTTTCCCAGAAGTCACAACAGAGTGAAAGGCGTATTGGGATTAATACACTCAGATATTTGTGGCCCAATGTCCACAAGAGCTCTTAGCGGTGGCGAATACTTTGTCAACTTTATTGATTATCACCCCTGAAAAACCTAGATCTACTTCTTAAAGACCAAGGATGAGGTCTTTGATCGGTTCAAAGAGTTTAAGGCTCTCGCAGAGAACATGACAGGGAAAAAGATAAAGGTATTGCTCTCAAATAATGTGGAGAGTATACGGACAAAGACTTCACAAATTTTTGTGCAAAGGAGGGCATCAAAAGAGAGTGGACAGCTCCATATAATCCATAGCAGAATGTAGTAGCAGAGAGGAAAAATAGAACTATTGTTGGGGCAAAAAAGGCTATGTTGTATGACCAGGGCTTGCCTATATTCTTATGGGCAAAAGCATGCAAAACAGCGATGTATATTCAAAACAGAACTCCTCAAAGAGCATTGGGGAAGAAAATGTTTGAAGGAGTCTCCACAAGGAGAAAGCTAGAAGTGAGTTATCTCATGATATCCGGAAGTGTGGCATATTATCACATTCCAGACGAGAAGCGTAGTAAACTGGATCAAACTGCATAAAAAGGGTATCTCATAGGATATAGCAAGATCTCAAATGCATGCAGAATCTACATTCCTAGTAGCAGGAAAATTGTAGTAAGACGAGATGCAAATTTCATGGAAGATAAAGCTTTCAAGAAATCTCGTGAAATGTTAGCAGAAGATCAGTTTGCGGATGTTCCGTTAGTCCAACAACAGCAGGGGCAGCAGGGAGGACAGGTGGGAGGACAGACACCAGGGTCAAGTACAGTGACAAGTACCAGCATTTCCTTAGAAGTAGGAGATCCTGGCAATTCTCACCAAATGGAACAGCAGGAACAGGAGGAGGATTTGAGGGAGCCTCCTACCACCAGTGGTAGAACCAATAGGGAAGTATGACAGACACTGAGGGACGCAGAGGACTTTGTTGGAGCTCCTAGAACCGACAAAAGGCAGCGTAGGAAACCTAACAAATACCAAGCCTTGGAGCACAGGTTGAAGAACCTTCCAGTTTTCAGAAATTCGTACAACACTAAGTATGTATGGGTGGATGCCATGGTAGAAGAATACAGCTCTATCATGACGAATGATGTCTAAGAAGCGGTACCTAGACCTGAGGATAGATCAGTTGTAGGATCAAGGTGGATCTACAAAATCAAGTACGTTGCAGATAGCAGTGTAGAGAAGTATAAGGCTAGGTTCGTGGCAAAGGGGTATGCACATAAGGAAGGAATAGACTATGAGGAAACCTTCGCCCTTGTAGCTAGATATACCCCTATCAGATCTGTTATATCCCTAGCAACTTCGATGGGATGGGAGATTCACCAAATGGATATCAAGGCAGCGTTTTTGAACAGGTTGATAGAAGAGGAGGTGTGTATAGAATAGCTTGAAGGCTTCGAGACTCATTGTTGATTTTTAATGTACCTTGGACAAGTGGTTTCCCATGGGTTAGTCTCTACCTAGGGAAAAGTGTCCAAAATAATTATTTTCCTAAGTGTGACTTTATAAGTGGTAAAGTCAATGTTAAATTATGAAGAAAAAGTGACTTTATAAGTGGTAAAGTCAATGTTAAATTATAAAGTGAAAAGTGACTTTAGACATAAAGTACAACGTGAGTACTTTATTTAATGGGTGAGTTAAAAAATAGAAAGTGAAAATTAAATGCACATTTATTCTCATCCCTTGATCTAAATGAATCTGAGCCATTAGATCTTAGGGTTTCCCAAAAGTCATTTAGGGAAACAAAAGGGGGAAAAGAAAAGAGAGATTGCATTCATTCATTCTTCATGAGCAAATTGGAGAAAGGAGGCTAAGGGCTGGAGAAAAGTTTTGAAAGAGAAATTTGTTGCAACAACCTGAAGGAGGGATTTTTGGGCAAAGCTGGGCATGGAAATCAAGGCATAGAAGACAGCAAAAGGTGCAATATGAACAACATTTAATGTTGTGAGCTCCACGCAGTTCGAGAGAATTTTTGAGCAAACAAAAAAAATTGAAAAAAAAAATCTGTACAATACATTTTCAACTTCAAGTGGGCATGGGAAATCGAGGCAAAGTGGGCACGTTTTTCAAGGAGTTTTGGGCTGAAGAGATGAGTTGTATTTCGCTGTTTTGTTTTCTCTGCAAATGTATTTTTCCTAAACTTGAAAGGTAAATAAATTTGAAGAGCTCTCTAACAGGTTTTCCCCAAAGAAGATAGAAGGGGTTTTGTCTGGGTCTAAGTTGACCAAAAATTTGTGTGTATTTTGTTATGTGTTGTTGGTCTGTTTATGTCCATATTTATTTTCAGCATGTCTTGACAATCCCATGTGTTTTAATCTGAAAATTTCATTTCCAAAATCCTATATGTTGAATATAAGTTTATGGAAAAGGGCATTTAACTGAATGGGAGCGATAAGGTGAAATTAAAACCGGGTTGGGGTTGTAGGAAACTTTTTAGTCATCAAATTTCAACATGTTATCAAAGCTACATGCTGAAAATTGCAGTTTGAACAACAGATAGTAGTTTGGGACAGGACAGCAAACAGTGGTTTGGACAACAAATTGAATTTTTAGACTGCAAATTGATATGTTGGGACAGCAAGGTGTGCTGGAAAATTCATTTCTCCATTTTCTTGGTTTTGTAAATTTTGGACAGCAGTCATGGCCATGTTCTTAAGGATAGAGGACAGACTGGATGGGATATCGAACTATGTCGTTTGGAAGGACAGAATTCACATAGTGTTTGAGGAGGCAGCAGTTTGGGACATAGTACAGCGTGAGGTTGTACCTCCTACTGCTACAAATGAACTTGTTGAATTCACAAAAAATAATGAAAGGCAAAAAGGATTTTAATCGACAGCCTAAAGGATCATGTGGTTCCTCAGGTGAGAGGAAACACATATGCATATCAGATGTGGACAGCTTTAACCACTCTCTATCAGAGTACCAATGAGAGCAGGAAGACGGTACTCAAAGAACAATTGAAGAACATCAGGATGACAAAGGCTGAAAGTGTAGTTCATTATCTTGGCAAGGTCAAACAAGTACGTGATGATTTGGTTGTTATTGGTGAGGCAGTTGCACCCACAGAGTTAGTCAGGATAGTTGTAGCAGGACTCCCCAAGTCTCGGGAGGTCTTTGGAGATATTGTTACCTCTAGGGAGAATATTCCCAATTGGGACAGATTCTAGGATGATTGTGTGCAGCATGAGTGTAAAGTTTTGTAGATGTTCTATGCTAGGAGCAATTTTACTTTTCTCACAGCAATCATACAAATAGTTAAGCAAAATGCAGATAGAACATATAAGTAGATCTTACAGAAGACAAATCAGAAACAGGAAAAATGTGTGTGTTCGTTTCGGCGGTCAACAGGATGCTTCAACCAGCAAAGTCTCCTTTGGTCAGTCAGCCCAGCATGTGTCACAACAGCCCTCCAATCAGTAGATGAGTCAACTCAAGTCAACTCTAAGATATGGAAGACTGGCAGTGATGGGGTGAAGATCGCAGATGAGGAGGATGTAGCCTTGACAGCTAAGGGGAAGAACAAAGGGAAGGCCAAGAAAGAGGCCTCATCATATGGGGCTAAGGGAAAGGAGAAGAAGAAGAAGAAGAAAGATATGGATATGTCCAAAGTCAAATGTTGGGCATGTCAGAAAATGGGACATTATGCTGCTACGTGTCTTGAGAGGAAAAACAAGGGGAAGAAGGGTATTGCAGCTTCAGCAAAGGTGGAGAAGTTTGCTTCAGAGTTTGACAGGGACTTTGCATTTATTACTTCTACATCTAGTAGGAGTACATCCTCTGATGTGTGGTACATAGACAGCGGGGCTTCCTGCCATATGACAGGTGCACGGGAGTTCTTTTCAGAGCTTGCAGAGAGCGCACTTGATATTGAGATTGTACTATGAGATGACCACACTGTGAGAGTTGTTGGTGTGGCGACTGTGACCTTTGAGAGGGAGTCTTTGCCTCCTTTGAATGTCATGGATGTTTTGTATGTTCTGGGGATGAAGAAGAACTTGATTTCAATGTATGTTATGGAGTTGAAGGGGTTTGACGTCACTTTATCAGGAGGGCAGGTATTGATGCATCCTAGGGGAGCTTCCATCACATCGGCCAAAGTGATTGGAGTCTGCTCTGGGAAACTATACAAGTTCAGTTTTCAGTCAGTAGGAGCATTGGTGAGTAGCACATCTGGTAGCACTCACACTAGTACCACCAGCAGTAAAGACTTGTGCAAGTTATGGCACCCGAGGATGGCGCATATGGATAATGGAGCTTTGAGAATTCTGAGGAAGATCACTACTGGAGTTCCTGATTTCAGTGTCGAGCATTATGAGGTCTACAGAGGGTGTGCTTTGGGCAAGTACACCAAGTTACCATTCCCAGAGAGCAACAGCAGATCTACAGGTTACATGACTTGAATCAAACTGATTTTGGTAGCCGTATGTCTCATGTGTCTTTGGGTGGTTATGAGTATTATGTTATATTCATTGATGACTACTCTAGGAGGACTTGTATATATTTCCTGAAGACCAAGGGTGAGGTCTTCAGTCGCTTTAAAGAGTTCAAAGCTCTTGTGGAAAAGCAGACGGGTAGGAAGATTCGGGTCTTGAGGTCAAACAATGGTGGTGAGTACACCGATGGTGGGTTTTCTGACTTCTATGCACAAGAGGGCATTAGAAGAGAGTTCACGGTTCCTTACAACCCCCAACAGAATGAGGTGTCTGAAAGGAAGAATAGAGCTATTGTTGGGGCTGCTAGAGCGATGATTCATGATCAGGGGTTGCCTTTGTTTTTGTGGGCTGAGGCCTGCAATAATGTTGTTTATCTTCAAAACAGGAGTCCTCGCAGAGTATTGGGGAATATGACTCTGGAGTAGGCTTTCACTGGAGAGAAGCCTCATGTGGGACATCTTCATATCTGTGGATGTCTCACATATTCTTATATCCCTAAGGAGCAGAGGATGAAGCTGGAACCCATGGCAGAGAAGGGTATCTTTATGGGTTACAACGAGACTTTGAAGGCCTATCGGATCTTCATTCCTTCTAAACGGATAGTGGTGATTAGGAGGGATGTGAAGTTCGAGGAGGAGAGGGTCTATCGGAGATCACAGGAGTATGATGAGAGAGAGTCACAGACTTCTCCTCAGCAGGGAGGTTAGTTACAAGGAGCAGGACCTCAGGGTTCTGGATCGACTGGTACAGGAGGTACTTCGGTGTCAGTGACATTTGGGGCACTAGTGGCAACTTCACCGAGCACTTCTTTAGGGAGTCCATTGATATAGAGTTCACATGGCACTTCAGCTGACACAGGCACAGGCTATTCGAGGACAGGTGCTGGTACAGGCACACCAAAGTCAATTGGCAGACCTTCAAGTTCACCAAACGAGGGAGCAGAGGATGAGGTTCCCTATGTGGAAGCTTCTTCAAGGAAGAGGCGGCCCAAGTGGCTTCAAGACACCTTGAAGGAAGCGGAGTCCGTTAATCCTCTAAAGTGGGTGAACAGGGAGAGTGTGCCACCTGAGCAGTTTTGCAGTTATGTAGCCAAGGCTACCAACATTGTTGACTATGAGCCTACTATTTATGAGGAAGTTTCCAATCAGGAGGTATGGAGAGAGGCTATGGTGGAGGAGTATGCCTCTGTCATTAAGAACAATGTCTGGGAAGTGGTGCCTAGGCCTAAGGGCAAGTCAGTTGTGACTTCCAGGTGGCTCTACAAGATCAAGCATGTTGCGGATGACAGCATTGAGAAGTTCAAGGCGAGGTTTGTGGCTAGAGGGTTCTCACAAATAGAGGGAGTTGACTATGATGAGACCTTCGCTCCCATAGCTTGGTACACTTCTATCCGGTCCCTTATTTCTATTGCTGCAGAAATGGGTTAGCAGATCCATCAGATGGAAAAGAAGACTGCATTTCTGAACGGAGTTATAGAGGAGGAGGTGTACGTTGAGCAGCCAAGGGCTATGAGGTACTTGGGCGGGAGACCCATGTATGTCGGTTGATGCAAGCACTCTACGGACTTAAGCAAGGTCCGAGAGCTTGGTATTCGAGGATTGATACTTACTTGCAACAGATGGGTTTCACGAAGAGCGATGCAGATCCGAACCTATACTACATTGTTGTAAGGGATGATCCACTCATTCTTGTGCTATATGTTGATGACTTGTTCATTACTGGAGCAGAGAGACTGATTAGTGGTTGCAAGAAGGATCTTGCTATGGAGTTCGAGATGAAGGACAGTGGGTTGATGCATTAATTTTTGGGTCTTGAGGTGTGACAAGAGGAGGGGCATATCTTTTTGGCACAGGGGCAGTATGCTGTGGATGTGTTGAGCAGATTTCACATGGCAGACTGTAGACCCTTGTCTACACCTATGATCACCAACTAGAAGAATCTTCATGCTTCAAATTCTAGTTTGGTGGATCCCACATTGTATAGGTAGCTTATTGGGTCCTTGATGTATCTGGTCAACACTAGGCCGGATATATGCTTTACAGTGAACACACTTAGCCAGTTCATAGTTGAGCCTAGGAGGGTGCACTGGGTAGCTGCAAAGCACATTCTTTGCTACGCGCAGGGGACTGTTGATTTATGTTCTGGACTATAGGCGAGGAGATGGAGTAAGGTTGCCAGGTTACACAGATTCAAATTGGGCAGGGAGTGCTTCTGACAGGAAAAGCACTTCACGGTGTTGCTTCGGATTGGGTTCGGCAGTTGTGTCGTGGTTCAGTCGAAAGAAAAAGTCAGTTGCTTTGAGCTCTTCTGAGGCTGAGTATATGGCCGCTAGCCAGGCTAGATGTGAGGACATTTGGCTTCGCAAGTTATTGTATGGCCTATTTGATCAGGAGTTGAGACTGACGGTTATTCACTATGATAATCAGAGTTGCATTAAACTCAAAGAGGATCCAGTGTTTCATGACAGGTCAAAACACATTGACATCAGATATCATTTCATTAGGGACTATGTTCAGAAGGGGGTAGTGAAGTTGGAGTATATATCGATAGATGAGCAAGTGGCCAATGTTCTCACAAAGTCCTTGCCAAGGAGCAAGCATGCCCTTTCAGGGACAAGATGGGTGTGGTGAGAAACACTTCCCTCGGTAAGAGAGAGTGTTGATTTTTAATATACCTTGGACAAGTGGTTTCCCGTGGGTTAGTATCTACCTAGGGAAACGTGTCCAAAATAATTATTTTCCTAAGTGTGACTTTATAAGTGGTAAAGCCAATGTTAAATTATAAAGTGAAAGTGACTTTATAAGTGGTAAAGTTAATATTAAATTATAAAGTGAAAGTGACTTTATAAGTGGTAAAGTCAATGTTAAATTATAAAGTGAAAAGTGACTTTAGACATAAAGTACAATGTGGGTACTTTATTTAATTGGTGAGTTAAAAAATAGTAAGTGATAATTAAATGCACAATTATTCTCATCCCCTGATCTAAATGAATCTGAGCCATTAGATCTTAGGGTTGCCCAAAAGTCATTTAGGGAAACAAAAGGGGGAAAAGAAATGAGAGATTGCATTCATTCATTCTTCATAAGCAGATTAGAGAAAGGAGGCTGAGGGCTGGAGAAAAGTTCTAAAAGAGAAATTTGTTGCAGCAAGTTGAAGGAGTGATTTATAGGCAAAGCTAGGCACGGAAATCAAGGCATAGAAGACAGTAGAAGTACAGTATGAACAACATTTAATGCTAAGCTGCATGCAATTTGAGAGAAGTTTTTGAGCAAAAAAAACGAAAAAAAAAAAAGAAAAAAAAAAATCCATACAGTCTGTACAGCGGTACAGAAATCCATACAATCCGTACGAAATTTGTATAGTACAGTCTGCGTCCGTACAGTACACTTTCAGCTTCAAGTGGGCACAGAAATCGAGGCAACGTGGGCACAGTTTTCAAGGAGTTTTGGGTTGAACAAATAAGTTGTATTTTGTTGTTTTGTTTTGTCTGCAAATGTATTTTTCTTGAACTTGAAAGATAAATAAATTTGAAGAGCTCTCTAACAGGTTTTCCCCGGAGAAGATTAAAGAGGTTTTGCCTGGGTCTAAGTTGACCAAAAATCTGTGTATTTTTTTGTGTTGTTGGTTTGTTTATATCCATATTTATTTTTAGCATGTGTTGACAGTCCCATGTGTTTTAATCTGAAAATTTCATTTCCATAATTCTATATGTTGAATGTAAGTTTATGGGAAAAGGCATTTAACTGAATGAGAGTGATTAGGTGAAATTAAAACCGGGTTGGATTGCAGAAAACTTTTTAGTCATCAAATTTCAACACTCATGAGAAGAGAATTCATGTATGCAAATTGAAGAAAGCCTTATATGGACTCAAGCAAACACCCAGAGCATGGTATGGTTGGATTGATAGTTACTTGCAGCAGTTGGGATTCATCAAGAGTGATGCAAATCCCAATCTCTACGATCTGATGTTGGAGAATGAGCCACTCATTCTGGTGTTATACGTAGATGACTTATTTCTTACAGGGAAATCTAGGCTTATAAAGGACTGCAGGAAGAATCTGGAAGCAGAATTCGACATGAATGATATGGGGTTGATGCATTAGTTTCTAGGGTTGGAAGTTTGTCAAAAAAATGGGAAGATCTTCCTTGGACAAGGAAGATATGCTACAAAGATTCTAAAGAGATTCAGAATGCAGGATTGCTGACCCATGGCGATGCTGATGATCACCAACTGGAAGATAATAGATGCATCAAGGGGCAAGGAAGTAGACCCTACCTTGTACAGATAGCTCACTGGATCACTCATGTATCTGGTCAACACTATGCCAAACATTTGTTTCGCTGCCAACACCCTCACTCAGTTCATGGTGGAACCGAAAAGGATACATTGGGCAGCAGCTAGGCACATTCTCAGATATGTGCGTGGAATAATCAGATATGGGTTGAAATACACCAGAGGAGATGATGTCGGATTGAGCAAATTCATAGATGCAGATTGGGTAGGTAATTCAGCAGATCAAAAAAGTACCTGCGGGTACTGCTTCAGCGTTGGATCAGGAATGATCTCTTGGTGTAGCAGGAAGCAGAAGTCATTAGCTCTGAGCTCAACAGAAGAAGAATATATGGTTGCCAGCACAGCAACATGCAAAGCTATATGGCTTAGGAAGTTGCTTGTGAGCTTGTTCAGGAAAAGGATGGAATCAACCAGTGTTTACTGTGATAATCAAAGTTGTATCAAACTCTCTAAGAATCCAGTATTTCATGATTGGTCGAAACACATAGATATCAGATGTCACTTTATCAGAGATTGTGTTCAGCGTGGGGCAGTACAGCTATAGTATTTCCCCACTAGGGATCAAGTAGCAAACGTACTCACAAAGGGCTCTAGGAAGAGCTAAGTTCATTCAGTTCAAGGAGAAGATGGGTATGGTGTGGAACCTGTTTCAGTAGCAGAAACAGATGGGTCCTCAGTTGCAGCAGCAACAAATGAGAGAGAGTTGCAATGCAGATGCAGTAGTTGGCAGCAGTATGCAGGGTCAGCAGCAGCATAGATGCAGCAATGCAGTAGTTGGTGGAAAGCAGTGTCAAACAGCGGCGCAGAGAGAGATGTTATAGAATCAGGGTGATGCTTCAACACGCTGCATTACAAGAGCACATTCCTTGCTAAGAGGGAGTGTTGATTTCTAGTAGCATCGAATGTGCTCGAAGTCTCAAATTTTGCAGGTAGGCTTAGACACATGTATTCCAAAATACACAGAGAGTGTTTTGGGAAATTCCACCTGGATGAGGTTTTATTAAAATAATTAATTATTTTTAATGGCAGCCTAAGTCTAAACTTAAGGAATTAAAATAATTAAAGTGTATTAATAGAACTAGGTGTGAATCGTCTAGAAAAAGATGAAGATCAAGTCAAGTTAATCTTAGCCCTTGATTATGTTTTAATCTGGGTCGTTGATTTCTCAACAAGAAGATTATAAGGACTTCGATGGGCATTTGGAAATACACCAGGGAGATACTCAGTTTCTCGAGCAGATCGATTTTCTCACTGGCTGAAGTTCGACACGAGAGAATCAAATCAAAGGGAGAGTTGCAGGTTAGAGAGAGAGGATATCAGCAAGAGTTGGGAGTGTAGGATCAGACTAGAGAAAGCAACATAGATGACGGACAGCGCAGACGTTGTGACACTGGGACAGGGACAGCGCAAAGGCTATTATGCTAGGACTGCGCAGAGGTTGACATAGTGAGACACAGAGAGGTAGTAAGGCCTCTCCAGGGTCAAAATATCACTGTGAACTGTGGGAAAATTATTTGTAAAATTTCTCATAGAAAATCCTCTTCTATTCTGCTGGTTGTATTTTGTACATGAGATTTTGTTGAAGAATAATAAAGAAACCCTCATCTATTGCATCAGTTTTCCCACATTAGGTTTTTCCAGGGACAATTATCCAAAAATAATTGTGCCATTGTGATTGTACTTGTGCTAGTATTTTTCCTTGCATTTACTTTCCGCAGTATTTTAATTGTGAAGGCTGCAGTAGAATTTATTTCGATATTTACTGTATAATACCGTAAATAACTTGTTTCCGAATAAATAAGTAGAAGAAATAATATCAGTTCCTGTAGTTGTGGTTCCATTTAAGAATTTTCACAACAAGTCCTCAAGAAGATCAGGTTGGAGCCTATGCCAGTGGAGAGGGTTGGAGCCCTAGAGGTTGGTGCCTCACAGAGACAAGGTTAGAGCCTTGTGGAAGATAGGGTTGGAGCACTAGATGTTGGAGCCTCAAGATGTCCAAGTCGATGCTTGGAAAACTACATGTTGGACCCTGGTGGATTGGAGATTGGTGTCTTCATCTAGGTTTGGAGCCCTACACTATATTGTACTTGATTTATTGTAAAGAAGAGGATTGAAGTCCTCATTATTCCTGATTAATAAAAGTATTTATTCTTATTGTTCATTCTGTGTTCTAATTATAAGTTATCTAACTGGTAAAAATAACAATTGAAAATAAATACTCAGTCACCCCCCCCCCCCCTTCGGTGTTTCCAACATCATGAAGGCAATGTACCATCATTCATTCTATCAACTTATCCATATATATTATTTACTATACATTTGTGTATTCTACATTATAAGTAAAAACAAGCTACACATGTTTGTTTGATACATAGTACTTCATCACTTTCATCGATGACCATTCCAGGAAAACCTAGATCAATTTCTTGAAGACCAAGGATGAGTCCTTCAGTCGCTTCAAGGAGTTTAAGGCTCTAGTAGAGAATGCAACAGGGAAGAAGATCAAGGTGCTTCACAAGGATAACGGAGGTGAGTACACAAATACTGACTTCCAAGGTTTTTGTGCGAAAGAAGGCATCAGGAGCGAATGGACAGCTCTATACAATCCACAGCAAAATGGGGTAGCAAAGCGGAAGAACAAGTCTACAGTTGGGACTGCAAAGGCAATGTATATGACCATGATTTTCCCAAGTTCTTATAGGAAGAGGCATGTAACACAGTTGTGCATATACAGAATAGGATTCCTCACAAGGCATTGGGGAAAACAATGCCAAAAGAAGTCTTCTCAGGGAAGAAGCCAGGAGTAGTCACTTCAGGATCTTTGGCACCATGGTTTATTGCAATATACCAAATGAAAAACGTACTAAGTTGGATTAGACTGCAGAGAAGGGGTTCCTCTTTGGGTATAGCGAAACCTCCAAGGCATACAGGATTTACATTCCTAGCAATAGGAATATTATCGTGAGATGGGACATAAAGTTTATGGAGGACAAAGCCTTCAAGAAATCTCGTGAGTTTCCAGCAGGTGATTAGAGTGGGCCAACAAAAGCTCCATTAGTTCAGCAGTAGGGTCAACCATAGGGGCAGTTGCAGGGACAGTTGCAAGCACAGCCATAGGGATCAAATACAGTTACCAGTACAAGCACACCCTCAGGTGCAAGAGATCTTGTGAGCTCGTAGAAGAGGGAATAGCAGAGGCAAGATGAGGAGCTGGTTGATCCTCCCACTACTAGTGGTCGAAATAGCGGGGAAGATTGTCAGACATTAAGGGATGCAAAGGAGTTCATAAGAGCTCCTAGAACGAACAAGAGAGAACGCAAGCAACCAGACAGGTAACAAGATTTGGTGGCACAAGTTGTAGAACCTTCCATCTATCAGGAGGTCGCACAGCATTAAGTGTGAATAGATGCCATGGTGGAATAATATAGCTCCATAAAGACAAATGATGTTTGGGAGGTAGTACCGAGGCCTGAGGATAGGTCAATTGTAGGCTCTCGATGGATTTATAAAATTAAGTACGCTGCAGACGGAAGTGTGGAGAAGTACAAGGCTAGGTTCATGCGCAGAAGCAAGGGATAGACTATGAGGAGACCTTCGCCACAGTTGCCAGATATACTTCTATTCGGCCAGTTATATCTCTAACCATGCAGATGGGATGGCAGATTCACCGGATGGATCTCAAGACAACTTTCTTGAATGGGGTGATAGAGGAGGAAGTATATATAGAACAGTTAGAGGGATTTGAGACACATGAGAGGGGCATGCATGTGTGCAGACTGAAGAAATCTCTATACGGGCCCAAACAGGCTCCCAAGACTTGGTATGGTCGGATTGACAGCTACATGAAGTGTGAAAATTTCATCTATTACAATAACTGAAAAATATTCTTCTACCTGACAAATTAATTATTCAATTTAATTGCTATGGAGAATATTGAATAAATTTACTACTGCAATTTTCACAATAAATTACTGCAAAAAATAAAATGCTAGAGATAGAGAAATTCTAGCACACACATAGAAGATATTGATGCAATTATTTTTGGACAATTGTCCCCGGAAAAACCCAATGTGTGAAAATCGGTGCAGCAGATGACTGTTTTCTTATTAATCTTCAGCAACAATCTGAGTACAAGAATTCTAACAACCAAAACAGAGGAAAAATATTGAGAGAAATTCTATGACAAATTTCTCACTCTCCACAGTGACTCCCTGACCCCGAGATGGACCCTCTGCCCATACGTTGGTGCCTCTGTGTCACTCTCTGCACAGTGACTGCGCACAACTCTAGTGGACTGCGCCTTTCCTCACGCTGCCTCTTCTGAATTCGATTTGTATTTCCCAGACTTCTGCTGGTACCCTCTCTCTCTCACTTGTTACTCACCATCTCGCTCTATCTCCTCTACTAAATCTCAGCTACTGAGAAAATCAATCTGCCTGGGCAACTGAGTAACTGCACTGGGGTGTTCTCCATCTACCCATCGACTTTTTCTTCTAATCTTCTGTTGGAGCACCAACGACCAAGATTAAAACATAATCGATGACCCAGATTATTTACCTGACAATCCGTGTGAGTTTCTAGAACATTCACACCATGACTTAATTAATCATATCTCCAAAGTTTAGACTTAGGAAATATTAAAAATTGAGTAATAAATCTAATTAAGTCGTCTCTAGGTGGAATTTCTATAAGTGATTTCTGGGTATTGGAGAATACATGTATTCTAGCCTCTCCACCAAATCTTGTGGCTAGAACACATCCGATGCTACAAAAACTAACACTTCCTCTTAGCGAGGAAAGTGTTCTAGTACTGCAACTGTTGTTACAATACATTGCCTCTGTACCATCACCTGTCACGCTGCTGATGTTTGGGTACTGTTGCCCACCAACTACTGCGCGACTCTGATATGTGTTGCATTTGTGTTGTTGCTGACCCTGTTGAACTATTGCCAACACTGCATCTGCACTGCAACTCCATCTCATTTGTTGTTGTTGCAACTGAGTAGTACCATGTCTCTACTACTGAAACGGGTTATCCACCAAACCCATGTGTTCCTTGAACTGGATGAACTTAGCTCTCCCTAGAGCTCTTGTGAGTATGTCGGCCAACTAGACTACCCCACGTTGTATACTGTCTCTAATGAAGTGACATCTGATGTCTATGTATTTCGACCTGTCATGAAACACTGGATTTTCAAAGAGTTTTATGCAACTCTGATTATCACAGTAGACACTAGTCGCTCCCATCTTCTTCCTGAACAAGCTCACAAGCAACTTCCTAAGCCATATAGCTTCGCATGTAGTTGTGTTGGATGCCATATATTATGCTTCTGTTGAGCTCAATGCTACTGACTTCTGCTTCCTGCTACACCAAGAGACCATTCCTGATCCAACACTGAAGCAGTACCCGGAGGTAATTTTTCTATCCACTGAACTGTTGGAAAGTGTAACTAGGTTCAGTCTTCATAATGACTAAGTAATTGTGAATACGTGTAATGAAGAAGACGATGATAATAAAATGTATTTTGTAATGTGTGCCTCATGGATTTCATGAGCAAGGAGTTTTTATTATAGGTCAAAGACTTCTTCTTGATGTCTTTAGGGGTTTGTTATCTTATCATAAATGTATAATAGAGAGTCCTGTATATAAAGTGTTGTTACAATTGTAAAGGAAAATCATTGATATAATTGTATGCTCCAAAGACCTTGTCAAAGTTCCCCTTGAAGTCAGCTCAAATAAGTCGGATACACTCCTTGTCAAGTCAGCCCACAAACAGATGTACAAGTCGGCTCACCCACAAATTGTCATGAACTATATCAAAAGGTCAGCAACTAGACCTTCAAAGGAAGATAGTCAAGCACATACCTGAAGGGAGACATAAGAGCCTCGAGGATTCTTATAAAATCCGTAAAGGAATCTCTCATCCTCTATGTATCAAAACTAGAGTCTTAAAAAGAAATATATGACAAAATGGTGAAGTTGTTCTCGGTGGGTACTGCAAGGGAAGTAATATCTCTAAGACAAGAATTATATAAGTTGAATTTGTCAAGAGAGAATGAAATCACTTCATATTTTATGAAGATTTCTGAAATACAAGTTCAACTGTAGGAATTGGGAGAAATAATGTCTGATAGAGCAATGACTACAGTGGTACTAAATGGTCTACCGGAGGAATGGGGAATGTTCACTTCAAGTATCTATGGGAAGAAAAAAGCAACACCATTCCAGGATCTATGGTCTCTATGTAAGATAGAAGAGACGAGGTTAACAGCTAAAATTGATATAGGATCAAATAAAGAGAATCAAGCCTATGTTGCCATGTCAAGAAGAAAGGGAAGATTTGGTAAGTTTGGTCCTCAGAAGAGAAGAAGAAACTTGATCTAGATACGATGTTATGGGTATAATGAACTATTATAAGAAGGATTGTCCCAAATCTAATGAGGACATGAGGAAAAAGGAAGAAGCCCATGTCACTGGAGAAATGAAAGAACCAGATTCAAAGAAACCTAAGAAAGAAGAAGTGAAAGATCTCTATTATGATTGAGATCATCTTCCTCTTTAAGAGGTATCTGTCGATTGTAAAATATTATGGTAGGAAACATTGTATATTAGATAGATACATCACTTTAGAATTGGCATCATGATGGAAGCATTAAAGTAGGAGTACTTGTCATGGGAGGATGTCTGAAAACATTTATGTGACATCTATGCTATGAGATAAAAGTGACTCCTCGAAACCTCACTGAAAACAACATTCATCGAAGGCAGTCATCAAGATCAGGGGTCATCATTCAATAATCAATATGGAAACAAGTGTTGACATTTTCTAATGGAATCCTCTTTGGATTCACTAATTAGAAAGTAAGCAAAAGGTTTCATCGAGAATTCTAACTCGCAGAATCTGGGATTAGAATATGATGACATATTGATGAAGCAGGTCAAGGGAATGAAACTCTTCATTCTAAGGAAACATGTTGCAGGATGACTCAAAAGAAAAAGAATGAGGTACATGTATATACATGATGATACTAGATGCTATGAAGTCATGTCATGTGGTTGCAGGTAGTATACTTCTATCTTTAGAAGTATGATAAAAATAGAAAGCAAAAACTCTTCTAAGTACATGTATTACATGATGATACTGGATGCTATGAAGTCATGTCATGTGGTTGCAGGTAGTATACTTCTATCTTTAGAAGTATGATAAAAATAGAAAGCAAAAACTCTTCTGATACACAGGTTGCCAAAAGGCATGGTCTACTCTAGATGAAATCAACATAATAAATCCTCATGTGGAATATGAGGTGATTGTACATTATCAAGGAATTGCTCAATGGAAGTTCCTGGGAATGAAATAAAATTGTGTGGACGAAGAGATCGTGAGAAGTACAACCATGGAAAGAAGTTGTCAAAATCCAGGGAATCCAAGAAGATTTGACTAGGAGATCTCGTGGGAAGATATGTAGACTCTAATAGAAGTCTGGAAAACATGGAGACCCTTGACAATACATATATTTAGGAGATGTATCAATCTATCGATAAGATGTCATGGTGAAAGATCATCACTAAGGTAACTTTTCATTTAAAAGTTCATATTTATAATTAATTAATATATGATGAGCTTATTCAGGGCTGCCAAAGGGAAGTATATGTCTTCCACAAGTTGATAGCCATAAGCGAGATGAAAGATCCTTGGAAGAAGTATGGTTCGAAGGAAAGCAGCGTGGCATGAAGCTAGACCAGATGAGAAGATTGATGGATCACTTTCTAATAGAATACATGACTCTTGGATGAAAGTGGTGGATGATCTATGCCCTATGGAGAGATACCAAAGTTGAAGACTCAACAACAAAGAAATTCATGACATTGAAGGAAGGAGTTCAAATATGAGCAGCTGGGTGTTTTCATCATCGCTGCTATAGGTCCCTGATTAAGAGGGAGCCTAGTAATTCCTAAGCCAAGAGGGAGCTTAGGTACATTCCTTATATAGGAATGAGTACATTCCTTTGTGGAATATGTCCTCCCTAATTGAGAGGGAGAGATAGACACATCATTTTGGTCTTCGACAGAATGCGAGATTAGGTAATCATCTGGCATCCGATACTCTTTTGGGATGTATTAGGGCATCCATGGAAAAAGTAGTCCTAAAAGGACGAATATTCTTTGAGGACTGAGAATCCAACGATAAGAATATTCTTGATGGACATATCCTATATGAACTCGGGTGGGATATGATCCAAGAGAGACAATGATGAGGGTGTCTACTCATCATTGGTCTCGCCAGCGTTGTAGCTCATGGTCTCGTGGAGAGATGGGGTTGTTAGTCAAGGCCTTGCGTTGTGACAATGTTGGTTGATATGATGCTATACAGATGGGATTGCCAATCGGATTCTTCTTATGAGATTCTTCAGATTGAGAGTGACCATGTACCATTATGAATACCTCCCTAGTTAAGAGGAGTGTTGGAAAGTTTAACTAGGTTCGGTCTTCATAATGACTAAGTAATTATGAATTTATGTAATGAAGAAGACAAAAATAATAAAATGTATTTTGTAATGCTTGCCTCATGGGTTTCATGAGCAAGGAGTTTTTATTATAGGTCAAAGACTTCTTCTTGATGTTTTTAGGGGTTTGTTATCTTGTCATAAATGTATAATTTAGAGTCATGTATATGAAGTGTAGTTACACTTGTAAAGGACAATCATTGATGTAATTGTATGCTTCAAAGACCTTGTCAAAGTGCTTCTTGAAGTTGGCTCAAATAAGTTGGATACACTCCTTGTCAAGTCGGCCCACAAACAAATGTACAACTCGGCTCACCCACAGATTGTCATCTCGGCCTAGAAGAGGGAAACGATCCCTATATAAAGGAGGGACTACAGCCTCATTTGGCAACCAACAGTTAGGACATGTCTGAGATTACAGTGCGGGTTTTATTCTGCGTTTTGTGTGAAGAAGAGGAGGTGTGCAGAGAAGAAAGGAAGACTTCATTATATCTTTGTTTTGGGAATAATACACCTCGCATCTTTCAGCTAGGCCGAGGGCTACCACAGCAAAGATAAGGGTCTCATATACAATGCAAAAAGTGGTGTTTATACAGTATTGTAGCAGAACATCAAGGAAGGTTGTAAGAAGTGTTACGGGGACTCAGATCAATGCGAAGGAGACGCAGTGCTAGCCTCCGCCATTGATCTCACACTCTCGCATATATTCAGTGACATACACAGCAGCAAGAAGAAGGTCATCATAATATGGAGAAAAAGGTATTACAGCTACGGAAGAGATTTATATCTAGGGCATCAATGGTACAGGAAGATAGGCCAAGGAAGAATCTCTTGAAGGTTGGAGCACATCATTTCGCGCTGCTATAATAGGGACAGAGTTTCCCTAGTGCTGGTGCAGTACGATGCGGGAAATCAAACTAGCATAAGGAGCCTAGAAAGAGAAGTGACAATGTCTTGGAGGCATACTGATGTCAAGGGTCGGTGCCATGGTCATGGTACTCGTCAATTAAAGATATATAAGAGGAATTACTTTCAGGTTTTCCTCTCCAAGAGGGAGAGATTTTGGCCCTGGCTTGAAAAGCCTAAAATCTGTCTCTTGTGTTTTGATAATTGACTTGAAGAAATACATAATAAGCTAACAAACATAAGATCTAAGTAAAACAAGCATAACAAGTTCACAAGTAATTATTATGAAAGAGAAATTGAATTAAACACCCTAATTTCTCAGCATGAACTATCTGCCCAATCTGCATCTATGAATCTGCATAATCTGACATCATCTCCTTTGAGTATACTTCAACCCACACCTGATTGCTCCGCGCACGTATCTAAGAATGTGCCTTGCTGCTGTTGATTTTTGGGTAGCATCGAATGTGCTCTAGCTACGAAATTTTGTGGAGGGGCTAGAACACATGAGATCTCCAGGACCCATAAATCGTTTGGAGAAATTCTACCTGGAGTAAAAGTTATTGAAATAATTAATTATTTATAATAAAGCCTGAGTTAAAACTTAGGGAATTAATTTAACATGTGGGTGAGAAGCTTCTAAGTGACAAGGATCAAGTCGAATTTAATCTTAGTCTTTGATTAAGGATTAGATCACGGTCTTTGATTTCTCAACAGAAAAAGATTAAAGGAAGGCTTGAGGGTCAGTTGGAGAACACACACACAATGAATCAAGAGATCGAATTCTTCTGACGAAGCAGTGCTCGGACGAAGATAATATTTTAGTGATTTAGTTGCAGCGAGGGGCATAAGCAGTTACTGGTCGGAGAACCAAGAGTACATAGCAGAGCAAGGGCAGCAAAGACAGCAGACAAAGCAACGCAGCCACCAGGAGAGGTGACGCAATCCTTAGAGGGTGACGCACGCCCACGCAGGGCTCATGCAGGGGCAGCACAGAGCCTCAAAGAGACAGTCCGAGATTTAGCTGGAGATCGGGGTTTTTGAGCCGGGGGGGTTGAAACTCGATTTTCTGAGAGGCATATCAACACAGAGAGGAGGTGACGCAAACTTTAGCAGTCCCCACGCAGACCTATGCATCTACAACGCAGAGGGAGCTGGGGTTTCACCAATTCAGATCTTGCATTACCCTGGACTTGTAGTGTGAGGTAAAACTCACTAATTTATCTGTCTGTCGAGGATTTTCTCTGTTGGTTGAGCCGGATTTTGGCACCCTAGTTGTACTCAGAATATTGTTGCTTAATAATACAAACCCTCAGATCTGCTGCACAGTTTTCCTACATTGGGTTTTTCCGGGGACAATTGTCCAAAAATAAGTGTCCTTTGTGTGATTGCTTCATTTATTTTTCAGTTCTTGATTTGTATATTGGTGTAGGCTGCAATGTATTTGTATTAAACTTTACTGAATAATTCTGTAAATAACTTGTTAAATGAAGAAAACAACTAGGTAATACAAATCAGGTAATTGCAGTAGGATTTCTGTATGTCAAGATTCAGAAATTTTCACATGGTATCAGAGCGATTGCAGATCAAGAAGGACTGAAGCCATCGGCAAAAGGACAGAAGAAAGTCTACAGCGAGAAAGCAGTTCTCCCGAGAGACAACGCAGTCCTAGGCCGAAGAGGCAAAGTAAGGGTGACGCAATCACCTGGGAAGGCTCACACAGAGCCTGCGTCAGCCTGCTAGGGTGACGTTGCAGCTACAAAAGGCAGCGCGGTGCTTGTTGGGTCAACGCAGTGCTTGTTGGGTCAACGCAAAGGTTGTTGATTCTCAATTTTCTGGATTATCGTGGCTGGAGGTGCAATACAGTTCTTTCTGGAGTTGTTGGTGGGGTGTTGTTTCTGTTGGTGCAGAACAGTGTCTAGTGGGGGAGAAGCAAAGTAGAGGGAAGCAGTTCCTCAAAAGATTTATTGCCAAGAAGTCTAGATCTAGTGTTGAGCAGTAGCAAAGCAAGATTAGAGATGAGTGTTTCGACATCTATTAGCAGAAGGGTTTCCATGAAGGAAATCGAGGTTCAGAGGGAGCTTGTTCCTTAGAGGGTTTCTATCGCCAAAGAAATCCAGATCCGAGTTTTGTTGGGGCAGCAGCGGAAGAGGGAGAAAGGGACTTGTTCGACACTTAGTTGAGCAGAGATGGTCGTGAATGGACTAAGGGATCAGGACATGGAGCATCCAACTTTGTCATCTGGAAGGCCAGGATACTTGCAGTTTTGGATGAACATCGCATCAAGGATCATGCCTTGAACACTATTGTTGTTCCGGTTGATGTTGATCCTCTCAAGAAGTATGAGGAGGCTCAGGCTAAAGCAAAACGCATGATCATGGACGGAGTCAAGGATCATGTGATCCCACATATTGTTGAGAAGAACACAGCAAGAGAAATGTGGGAGGCCTTGACCACTATGTACCAGGGATCTTTTGTTCAGCAGAAGACGTTGCTTATGAACCAGCTGAGATTATTTCAGATGCGGAAGGGAGAAGAAATCGACCCCTTCCTTATTAGATTGCAAGGGATCCGAGATCAACTAGCTTTCGTAGGGGCTACACCAGATGTTGAACTTATGGTCAGGACTGCCCTGAATGCAGTCACTAAAGACTGGGAAACCTTTGTCCCAGGCATTTTGGGCAGGAAGCTCTTCCAAGTAGGGAAGAGATGTGGGCAACTCTTCGACGAGAAGAGCTCAAACGATGGACCAAGGTGGGAAGTAGCAACAAAGTGATCAAAGTCAAGAAGGAAGAAGAGAAAGATGTGAGTCTCGCATCTAAGGGACAACAAGGGCAGCAGAGAAGGAAAAAGAAGGACCTCTCGAAGGTCAGATGCTACAGATGTGGGGAACTAGGACATTTCAACACGCAGTGCCCTCTGAAGAAGAAAGGCAAGGAAGAATCTGACTCGAAGGCTGCTCCAGCTCAGGCTAATGAGGATGATGATGATGGATGCGCCATGAGTGCTCATGCACCTAAGAAGTGGGGCGATATGGAGTTGTAGATCAGCTACATGATTAAGGGCGGGATCCTTGAGGTGCCCAAACTCTTGGATCACATACGGCTACGGGAGCCCTTAATGACAGTAAAAGAATGACGGGTGTCAATTGGTGCAAGGGATGATGGAGCGACAGTGGCAGAGCTAGAATGCCAAATTCTAAAGCAGCGCAAAGTAGAGGCAGCAGCACAGAGCAAATGCAGCAGCAACGCAGTGCACAGTGGTGCAATGCAGAGCAATAGGAGCGCAGTAGCATTAGGTCAACGTAAATTAGCAGTAGTGGTAGTTCCAGCATCAAAGTGCATCCAGACTGACCAATATGTCAGTTTTTGGGAGGCTTTTCAGTTGCTCAACTCTCAGTAATTGAGTTACAGTGCAGCAGTTAGCAGTGGCAATGTTATGGGCAACATGAAGCAGCGTTTTGAGAGGGAGTTGCAGTACAGATGTAGCAATGACAGTGGCAGAGTCATGGGCAGCAGTACAGATAGCAGTAGCGCAGTGGATGAAGGGCAACAGGCCGAGCAGAAGCAGCGCAGAAGACAGAGGTCGTGGATCAGGGTGATGCTTTGGTGAAGAAGTATTACTAGAGCACATTCCTCGCTAAAAGGGAGTGTTGATTTTTGGGTAGCATCGGATGTGCTCTAGATCCGAAATTTTGAGGGGCTAGAACACATGAGATCTCCAAAACCCAAAAACTGTTTGGAGAAATTCCACCCGGAGTAAAAGTTATTCAAATAATTAATTATTTTGTGAAAAAATCTTTCGGTAAAAATCACATATTAAAAATATCATCGATGTGTTTCTGTTAAAATTGGACAACTAGGTCCAAACTCCATGTTGTGATGCTCAGATGAAGATACCAATTTTTTTATTGGGTTCCTCTTTCGGAGAGGTGTAAGATCGATCTAAAATTGATCTTAATCCAATGAGCAGAACATTTATTTTGAATTTATTTTTAATAATTTCAAATATGTGCAGGTCGGCCTTAAGGTTTTACACCCCCAGCAAATGTGTCACACACCTCAGTGATTGATATAAATAGAGTCAACGTTGGAGGACATTTCACTCATCTCATCCTCACACATCATCTCTCCTCTTCTGATTGGTTCGAGCTCCATGGAGGCGGTTTCAGTTCACACGTGGGAAAGAAGGACGAAGAGGTTATTGTTGCCATTGTTGTTGTCGTTGCTGCCGTTGCTGTCATTGTTGCTGTCATTGTTGCTGTCGTTGCTACTGCCGTTGTTGTTGTTGTTGCTGCCGGTGTTGTTGCCGTTGTTGCTGGTGTTGTTGCCATTGTTGCCGTTGTTGTTGGTATTGCTGCCATTGCTGCCATTGGGGCAATGTTGAATTTTCTAGGGTTGACTTTGAGTTGACCATGTCGTTGTTTTGAGGGTTGTTGTGACACATGCTGGGTTGGCTGACCAAGGAGACTTTACTGGTTGAAGCATCTTGTTGACCGCCGTAACGCACCACCACATTTTTTTGTTTCTGGTTTGTCTTCTGTAGATCCACTGGTGTGTTCTATCAGCATTTTACTTGATTATGTGATTGTTGTGGTGAAAAGTAAAGTTGCATCAAGCATAGAACATCTACATAAATTTACATGGTATCAGAGCTAAGGTGAAGACAAGCCCTAATTTATAGCAATCACAGAAGAAGAAAATGGGTTGCACAAACTATGGCTTCAAGGAGGATGACAAATTGACTGGAAAGGATGACTTCCATGCTTGGAAAATGATATTGGATCTCAAATTGGAAGACCAAGATGTCATGGACTATGTGCTGGCTAAAATCCAAGAACCTCCATCCACTGCTACTGCTGCTGCCAAAACAAAGTACAAGAAGGGGGAGATCAAAACAAAGTTGATGACCAGGGAATCCATTCATAAAAGTCTGGTGGCCTACATCTCTGAGTTGGGCACATCCAAAGAGATGTATGATAAATTGATTTAAAAATAAGGTAAAACATGTAACAAAGATATTCTTCAGAAATCAATTATATCCAAGAGACAGATATCAACAACGTACTTTCAGTTACAAGATCAGGTCACTACTGGCGATTGGGGCAGCCTGTCGAGAGATGAAATGCAGCCTGTGATTTGGCTGCACCAGTTGGCAATGCTCGACACTACTATTTCTCCATGGCTAAGGATACTGACTTTATGAGGTACTGCTGAGGCAAGCCAAGAAAGACACAGAAATAGTGAGTATGAAAATGAAGGGAATGCTGCCTACACTGCTCATTCTAGAAAGAAGAACCTTGGTGGTCCAAATATCAAAGGAAGAGCAGGGGCACAAGGAAAGAAGGGCAAGTGTTACACTTGTCATAGGCCATGTCACTATGCTAGAGAATGTCCTTTCAAGAAGGATTCTCCCGATGGTGATGATGACAACAACAACCGGAGGAATGACAATCAAAGGAACAACAAGTTCAAGGGAAAGAGGAAGGCTCCCTCTGGCGGAAATGATCAACCTTTCAAAAGGTCAAGAAATTCCAGGTATGAGGAATCAAATGTTGTTGATAAAAGAAATGAATTCATTCTTGTATCTGCCCTCTCTATTGCATCTCCACCCGACACTATGGATGTCTGGTTGATAGATAGTGGTGCCTCAAGGCACATCACTGGCTTCAAGAAAGCACTCTCTGATATGGTTGAGAAGGATACCAATCTGGAAATTGTCCTTGGGGATAATGCCACATATCCCGTGAAAGGGACAGGGACTGTGACCCTCCACTTGTCTCAAGGTCAAGTCCTCCGCTTGCAGGATGTACTCTATGTCCTTAATTTGAAGAAGAACCTTGTGTCTATATCGCCCATGGAAGACAAAGGTTTCAATGTGGCATTCATTGATGGAAAGGTGCACATGTGGAAGAAGAGCTTCAAGGAAGCTATCACGTTTGGGTCTAGAATTGATACACTCTACCAGGCTGGAGGAAGTCCACTGGGAGCAATGACATGAGATGCTATCCGACAGACCGATAATGGCACTGAATATGAGACAAACGAGTTTAAGAAATTTTGCAAAGGAGCCAGCATCAAGAGGGAGACCACAATGTTTGTGGGCTATAGTGAAACTTTGAAGGCCTATAGATTATATGTGCCTGGTCAAAGAGAAGTGGAGATATGCCACAATGTCACCTTTGACGAAGATACTTCCCGGAGGAAAGTAGTCAATCTTCCGAGATCTAAGGAAGATCATGAAGCAAGGCCTGGAAATCAAGAAGAACTGAAGGATGAAACAATGCCTGATGCTGAAGGACCAATGGACCTGATTGATCCACCTCCTTCACTAGGAAAGAGACCATCATGGCTCAGGGACACTCTCGAGGATGCTAAAGGACATGCAACCCAAAAAGGGGGGCATTCCGTGAAAGCATGAAGCCGAGTAGATACCAAGGGTATCTAACAGCCATGAGTACTATTGTACAATCTGAGCCTGGATCCTTTGAAGAAGTCGTAAAGCATCAAGTCTGGAAGGATGCTATGCACGAAGAGTATGAGTCCATTATGAAGAATGATGTCTGGGATGTGGTTCCAAGACCGAAGGACAAAGCAGTTGTCACCTCGAAATGGCTCTACAAGATCAAGCATGGATCTGATGGAAGCGCTGAAAAATTCAAGGCAAGGTTTGTTGCCCATGGCTTCTCTCAAAAGGAAGGCATAGATTATGATAACATATTTGCACCTGTGGCTCGATATAACACCATTCGATCTATTATAGCCCTTGTCGCTACGCAAGGATGGAGTCTTCATCAGATGGATGTGAAAACCGCATTTCAGCATGGTGCAATAAAGGAAGAGGTATATGTGGAGCAACCTTTGGGGTTCGAAGTCTAGGATTGGGACACCCATATCTGCAGGTTGAAGAAAGCCCTCTATGGGTTGAAGGAAGCACCCAAAGCTTGGTACGAGAGGATAGATAGCTACTTGATGAAGCTGGGCTTCACTCGGAAGTAATGCTGATCCGAACCTTTACTTCTAGGTTGTCAAAGGGAAGCCTCTCATTCTGGTGTTGTATGTGGATGACCTCTTCCTCACAGGTGCTGACCCTCTCATTCATCAGTGCAAGAGGGAGCTCGCTGCTGAGTTCGAGATGAAGGACCTAGGATTGATGCACTACTTCCTAGGCCTGGAGGTCTAGCAGAGACCTGGAGAGATTTTCCTTTCTCAAGGAAAATACATTGTGAAGCTTCTGGAAAGATTTGGTATGGTGGACCGTAAGTCCGTGTCGACACCGATGGAACTCAACTTTAAGAAGTTGAGTGGCAGCGCTGCTGGGCCTATCTTGGCCAATCCTACTGAGTATCGTCAACTCATAGGAGCTTTGATGTTCTTAGTGAACACCCGCCCGGATGTATGTTGTGCAGTGAACACTTTGAGTCAACACATGGTTGATCATAACATTCATTAACAGCAAGAAACTCTTGAGATATCTCTGGGGCACGATAGACCATGGGCTGAGATACACTGCCGGGAGCATGACACTCCTTAGATATACTGATGCCGATTGGGCTAGCAGTGTGGTGGATCGCAAGAGCACATCTGGATGTTGCTTCGCACGTAGATCTGCTTCGGGCAGGAAACGAAAGTCGGTAACCTTGAGCACCACTGAGGCCGAATACATTACAGCATGTATGGCCTGTTGTGAGGTCACTTGGTTGCAAAAGCTCTTCAGTGAGTTGTTTGAGCATGTGCTAGATGCCACCGCTATCCTTTGTGATAACCTGAGGAGGATTCGTTTGTCATAGAATCCCGTGTTCCACGAACGATCCAAGCATATTGATGGCTGGTACCACTTTATCTGGGATATGGTACAGCGAGGCGCCATAAGGCTCGATCATATAGGAACTGATGAGCAGGTCGCAGATATTCTCACAATGCCCTTGGGGAAGGTCATGTTCCTAACCTTTCGTGAGAATCTTGGAATCGTAGAACGACCCTATTCTGAGGGTCTTGTTGGACGATGAGCTCTGGGAGCTCTAGGGGGCCTTGGGGATAGTTCCTCGAAGCTATAAGCACACATGGGGCTAGGCTTACCGAAACTTGTGGTGCTTCTGCCCCACCTTTATGATATTTAAGTAGGTTCACCTCTCATGATCTATGCCCCATATGCATCCTACCCACTGAGTTCCGGACTCATGGGAAGTACCTCTCATTTGGCCAATGAGGTGGGAAACGCTAGAGACTAGTAGCAAACACTGATGGATGCATCAAAGATTGTCGTACTCCTTATCTAGGATGGCACGTGTCCAACCACTTGATCTGGGATCAAGTCTAGTGAGGTTTCGGACCTCCTACTGACTTTGGGTCAGATGAACCAACTTTGGGCTGGTATGTGACTCTTTGAGTCCATGTGAGGTTTTGGACCTCCCACTGACTTCGAGTCAGTGAGACTAACTTCAGGTTAGTATATATGACTCTCTTGAGTCTAAGTGAGGTTTCGGACCTCCTACTGACTTCGGGTTAGATAAACCAACTTCGGGTTGAATGAGACTCTTTGTGAGTCCTATAGAGGTTTCGGACCTCTAGGCTAAATCTGTCAGCCGGGAATGATGTCTTTGTGACTGACCCATTACGACTAACCCATTACCGTTCTAAAATAAAGAGGCCAAAGAAAGCAAGCATGGCGGATGACGACGATGTTTGATCGTTATCTCAAGATAGTTCTCCTTAAAGGAGAGAGTAGGCACAACTAGGTCCAAACTCCATGTTGTGATGCTCAAATGAAGATACCTATTTTTTTATTGGGTTCCTCTTTCAGAGAGGTGTAAGATCGATCTAAAATTGATCTTAATCCGATGAGCAGAACATTTATTTTGAATTTATTTTTAATAATTTCAAATATGTGTAGGTCGGCCTTAAGGTTTTACACCCCCAACAAATGTGTCACACACCTCAGTGATTGATATAAATAGAGTCAACGTTGGAGGACATTTCACTCATCTCACCCTCACACATCATCTCTCCTCTTCTGATTGGTTCGAGCTCCTTGGAGGCGGTTTCAGTTCACACGTGGGAAAGAAGGACGAAGAGATTATTGCTGCCGTTGTTATTGTCGTTGTTGCCGTTATTGCTGTCGTTGCTGCCGTTGTTGCTACCGTTGCCGTTGTTGCTGGTGTTGTTGTCGTTGTTGCCGTTGTTGCCGGTGTTGCTGCCATTGCTGTCGTTGGGGCAGCGTCGACTTTTCTGGGGTTGACTTTGAGTTGACCATGTGGTTGTTTTGAGGGCTGTTGTGACACATGCTGGGTTGGCTGACCAAGGAGACTTTGCTGGTTGAAGCATCCTGTTGACCGCCATAACGCACCACTACATTTTTCTGTTTCTGGTTTGTCTTCTATAGATCCACTGGTATGTTCTATCAGCGTTTTACTTGATTATCTGATTGCTGTGGTGAAAAGTAAAGTTGCATCAAGCATAGAACATCTACATAAATTTACAGTTTCGAACCAACTATTGTGGTTCATCATCAGGATCGGAGAGTTGGTTCGATGAACCACAATAGTTGGTTCGAAATGCATCGACGATATTTTTCATATGTGATTTTTACCGAAAGATTTTTTCACAATTTATGGATCACAGAAGCCATCTCTCAAACGTAATTAATTATTTTTAATAGAGCCTAAGTTAAAACTTAGGGAATTATAATTAAGGTGAATTAATTTAACATGTGGGTGAGAAGCTTCTAAGTGACAAGGATCAAATCTAATTTAATCTTAGCCATTAATTAAGGATTAGATCACGGTCGTTGATTTCTCAACAGGAAAAGCATAAAGGAAGGCTTGAGGGTCAGTTGGAGAACACACACAGAGTGAATCAAGAGATCGGATTCTTCTGACGGAGCAGTGCTCAGATGAAGATAAGATCTAAGTGATTCAATTGCAGCGAGGAACAGAAGCAGTTATTGGTCGGAGGACCAAGAGTACATAACAGAGCAAGGGTAGCAGAGACAGCAGAGGAAGTAGCACAGCCACCAGGAGAGGTGACACAGTCCCCAGAGAGGGTGACAAAGGCTCACGCAAGGGCAGCACAGAGCCTCCGAGAGAAAGTCTGAGATTTCGCTGGAGAAAGGGATTTCTGCGCCGGGAGGGTTGAAACTCAATTTTCTGAGAGGCAAATCAGCGCAGAGAGGAGGTGACGCAGACTTCAGCAATCCCCACACAAGCCTACGCATCTACTACGCAGAGGCAGCACAAAGGGAGTTGGGGTTTCGCCAGTTCAGATCTTGGATCAGCTAGGTTTTGCAGTGTGAGGTAAAACTCACTAATTTATTTGTCTACCGAGGATTTTCTCTATTGGGTGAGCCGGATTTTGGCATCCTAGTTGTACTCAGAACACTGTTGCTTAATAATACAAACCCTCAGATCTGCTACACCGATTTTCCCACATTAGTTTTTTCCGGGGACAATTGTCCAAAAATAAGTATGTCCTTTGTGTGATTGCTTTATTTATTTTTCAATTCCTGATCTGTATATTGGTGTAGGCTGCAATGTATTTGTATTAGAATTTATTGAATAATTCCATAAATAACTTGTTAAATGAAGAAAACAAGTTGGTAATACAAATCAGGTAATTGCAGTAGGATTTATTTATGTCAAGATTCAGAAATTTTCATAGTTGCTGCCCAATTTACCCTTTTCGGCTCTACAATGAACTGACTAAGGGTATTGACAACGAAACAAATGTCTAGCCTAGTGTTAACCAAATACATGAGAGACCCAATGAGCTACTTGTACAAGGTGGGGTCGACTTCCTTGTCCCTTGATGCATATATCTTCTTCCAATTGGTGATCATGGGCGTCATCATGGGTCGTCAATCTGGCATTTTGAACCTCTTCAGAATATCTATAGCATATCTCCCTTGCCCAAGGATCTCCCCATTCTTCTGCCATACTTCCAATCCTAGAAATTAGTGCATCAACCCCATATCCTTCATGTTGAATTCTACTGCAAGGTTCCTTTCGCATCTTTTATGAGCCCTGATGATCCTGTCAAAAATAGATCATCCACATACAAAACCAAAATGAGAGGCTCATTCTCCACCATCAAATAGTAGAGGTTGGGATCTGCATCACTCTTAACGAATCCCAACTGATGCAAGTAACTGTCAATCCGACCATACCACACCCTGGGTGCCTGCTTGACCCCGTATAGGGATTTCTTTAATCTGCACACATGAGTGCGCTTCTCATGGGTTTCGAAGCCATCAGGCTGCTCTATATACGCCTCATTTTCTATCACCCCATTCAAGAATGTTGTCTTAACGTCCATCTGGTGAATCTCCTATCCCATCTACGCTACTAAAGATATAACAAATCTGATAGAGGTATATCTGGCAACTGGGGCGAAGGTCTCCTCATAGTCTATTCCTTCCTTCTGTGCATACCCCTTTGCCACGAATCTAGCCTTGTACTTCTCTACACTGCCATCTGCAGCATACTTGATCTTGTAGATCCATTTGGAACCTACAACATGTTGATTTATGGTAGCATCGGATGTGCTCTAGCCTTGTAACTTTGTATATAGGCTAGGACACATGTATTCCATAAAACCCAGAAATGGTTTTGGAAAATTCCTCTTAGAAATGGTTAATTAAAATAATTAATCGTTTTTTAACGTTTTCCTAAGTCTAAACTTAGGGAAACTGATTAATTAAAGGGTATTAATTAAATTAAGCGTGAATCTTCTAGATAAAGTCATGGATGACCTCCAAGTTAATCTTAGCCCTTGATTATGCTTTAATCTTGGTCATTGAAGGGTCAACAAAAGAATATAAGGAGGGTGAGGGGCCTATGGAAAATACATTGAGACACTTGAGCCATTGAGCATTTTCGAATTTGTGTGAGGAGACAACTTTTAATCAGAATCAAATCACTAGGGCAGGGTTTGCTAAGTGATTGTGATTCAATGATCGGATCCAGAGAGGGGCAGAAACAGAGACTGGCCAGGAAGACGAGGAGTGCATTTCAAAAAGAGGCAGCATTCACGCAGAGGGAGGCAACGCAGTTTTCTGAAGAGGTGACACAGTCCCTGCAGGAAATCACGCAGAAGCAGCGCAGTGTCTCTTGGAGTCAGTCCGGAGATAGCTAGAGGCTGGGGTTTCTAAGCCAGGAGGGCCAAAACCCAGTCTCAGATCAGCTAGATCATTTGCAGAAAGAGGTGACGCAGTTTATCAGGCTTGTCTATGCAGGCTTACGCAAATCCAACGTAAGCACTCACGCAGAGGCAGAGAAGGGCTTCACAAGCGCTGTTTAGATTAGCCGGAGACTTGCAGAGTGAGGTATATCTCACAATTATATTTGTTGTCTAGATTCATCTGAAGGGTGAGCCGGATGTTGGCACCCTAGTTGTACTCAAGATTCTGTTACTTAATAATACAAACCCTCAGATCTGCTGCACCGGTTTTCCCAAGTTGGGTTTTTCCGAGGACTTAATCCAAAAATAACTGTGTCAAATGTGGATGTTTTTCATTGTATTTTGTTCAGATTGTTTCAGCACTTAGATTTATTCCACAGCATTATTTGTGTAGACTACTTCAGAAATTACTTTGATATTTCACTGTAATGAAATAATTATGAAACATAATAGAAGAAGTAATTCAGACTTGCTGCAGTAGGAATCCGGATCTAGGATCTTTCACATGGTATCAGAGCTTATTAAAGCTAAAGTGCAGGTGAAACACAAGTGAACCAGCAGATCAGCACTGAAGATTCTGGGATCTGCGTAAGCAACAGCAGATCCTCCCAGAAATTACGCTCTCCAGGCCAGGAGGGCATTCCAGCGCAGAAAAGGCTCCCTTTGAGAGAGTTGACAGAGGGGTAAGCTTTTTCAGTTGCAGAAGAGGCAGTGTAGCAGACCAACGTAGCTGAAGGACGCAGTTACTGCACAGCACTAAGAGCGAGTGCATAAGCGTCATAAAATTTCTGAAAAACACAGTTGGGGATTTCTTAACCTCAAAGAGTTTCTTTCTCAAAGAAGCTCAAATTCTCCTGTGCAACAGCAGAAGCAGTGACTTACTCCACAAAGAGTGCGTAAGTCTAGCTGAGCAGAGGGTTAGAGAAAGAAATCGATAGTTGAGGAGATGGCCAGCAACGGACTGCGTGACCAAGAAAGATTGGAGGGTGCCTCCAACTATGTTATTTGGAAATCAAGGATAGAGTTTCTCCTTGATGAGCATGATCTACAGGCCCTCATAGAGAGTGCATGTGCAGAACTCTTAGATGCAACACATCTGAGACAATTCAAGAAGAATATGGCAAGAGCCAAGCGATTGATCCTAGATGGTGTGAAGGATCATATCGTACCCCACATAGCAGCAAAGACCACTGCTAGAGAGATGTGGGTAGGGCTGGAAAAGCTATACCAAGGATATTCCGAGCAGCAGAAGATGTACCGTGAAGAGAAGATGTGTAATATCAGGATGAAGAAGGGAGAGCATTTTGACTCCTTGTCTCGTATTCAGGAAAACCAAGATCAACTGTCAGCAGTAGGATCTGCTCCGATAGATTCAGAGCTAGTAAGGCTCACTCTGAACTCTGTTTCAGAGGACTATCAGGTCTTTGTCCAAAGTATTCTGGGCAGAGAAAGACTTCCAGGATGGGAAGCGATGTGGGCAGCCTTACAGCAAGAAGAGTTGAGGAGAGATCTCCTCAAAATCCATTTGGAGGATGGTAGCAGCGGTTCAAAAGTCAAGGAGGAAGAAGATAACACTGCCCTTGCATCAAAGGGGTAATAGAAGGAGAAGAAGAAAGAACTGTCCAAGATCAAGTGCTTCTGGTGTGGGGAAATGAGACATTATGCCACACAGTTTCCTCTTAAGAAAAAGGATAAAGAGGAGAAGGAAGATCCACAAGCAGGCGCTGCCAAGATTGAGGAAGAAAAAGATTGTGCTATGTTACCTCATATTCCAAAAGGAGAGAAGTGGGTTGACTTGGAGTTGTAGCTCCAGAATCTACAAAAGGCAAGATCCTAGAGTATTTCCGGACTGTTGGATCACATGTGAGCTACGGCAGCCTAAAGACATTAGCAGGATGGACAGTGGTAGCAGAAGATGAGAAGACAATGCAGTGGCTAGCAGTACTAGAGCCTGATCAGCGCAGAGAGAGAGCAGCAGCAGCGCAGTTCACACTGGTGCAGCGAAGTGTAGAGCAGTGCTCGCGCAATGCAGAGCAGCAACAACGCAGTATTTTCAAAGAGCTAGTGTAAAAACTAGCAGCAATCAGTCTTATTTTCATATTGTAGATTTTCTTGTCCAATTTCGAATGGTTTTCTGTTGCAAGTAGCAACAGTGCAGCAACAGCAGTAGTTGAGCAGTAGCAGCAGATGAGCAACAATAGCACAGTGCACAAGTGGTGCAACGCATTGCAGAGTAGTGCTCACGCAGTGCAGCAGCATGGTTGCAGAATTTAGAGGGAGTTGCAGTACAGTGGCAGTCAGCAGCAGTATGCAGAGGCAGCAGCAGTACAGATGCAGCATTTTTCTTGTGCAATGTTGGTGAGTGTTGAAATTTGGTTACCGGAGGACAGGTGGTTCCCTATGGCTTTGATCTTTGGCCTAAGGAAAAGTGTCCAAAAGAATTTAATTTTTCTCCTAAAGTGGCTTTATAAAGTTATAAAGTAAAATCTAATTTAAAAGTGACTTTAAGTGAAAAAATTACTAAAGTCTAATTTTAAAGTGACTTTAATAAAGTTAATGTAAAATTAGAAAGGAAAAGTGACTTTGGAAATAAATGACTAAGTGGGTCTTTATTAAAGTGAGGTGAATTAAAAAATAGAAAGTCAGATTTAAAAGAGCATTTAATCTCAGCCCTAGGTCTAAAGCTATTTCAACCATTGGATTTGAGGATAACCCAAAAGTCACTTAGAATTCTATTAAAGGAGGAAAAGGAGAGAAAAGGTCATTCATTCATTAATTCTTTCATGAGCAGATTGAGAGAAGGAGAAGGAAAAAGTTGAAGAGAATTCTCTGAGCAGTGAGAAGAAGGAGGGCAGCAGCACTAACTTTTAGCAAATCCGTACAGCAGGGCAGAACACGAAGTTCGAGGCAAGTGAGCACGAATTTCGAGGAGAGAAAACTGCAGATTTCAAGGGAGGCCGTACAGCCATTCTGACACTGTTTTTGAGGTTGTTCGTACAATTTTGAAGGCTGTAATTTCTGCTGTAATTTTTCTGTTTTGTGGACACGAAAACTGAGGTGGAGTTTGGCACGGTTTTCGAGATAAGTTTTGTTTCGAAGTTGCTGTAATTTTTTTTGCTGTGTAAATTTCTGCATCATTGTAAAAGCAATATTCAGAAAATAAAGAGAAGCTTTCGAACTGGTTTTCCCCAAGAGTTGTAGGGGGTTTTTCCAAGGTCATGTTGACCAAAAATCACCGTGTTAAAATGTTTTGTGTCACTGTTTTAGTCTGCTGATTTTTATTTCTGCAATTTTCCAGAATTTGTGTTTTCAGAAAATATTTATTTTCCAGCTTGTTGAATGTAAGGCTATGGGAAAAGGCATTTAACTATTTGGAGAAATAAGGTGAAACTGAAAACCGGTGTGGGAAAATAGAAATTTCTACATGGTATAGAAGCTTGGGTGCTGAAAGTGCAGTTTTGGACAACAAAGAGAAAAATTACAGGTTGCTGATTTTTCACTCAGAAAATTCCAGCAAGCTAATTTTTCACACACAAAAATTTTATCTTTATTACAGCAGTGCTATTTTCAGTTTTTAGGACAGCAAAGATGTCATTGGGATTGAGGGTGGAAGATAGGTTGGATGGGCATAGTAATTACAGCGTTTGGAGAGAAAGAATGTAGAGCATCTTTGAGGAGGGAGAAGTCTGGGATATCATGGTTCATACCCAACAGCAGCCTGTTAATGTGCCTATTGATGTTGTTCAGTTGGCAGCATTTAATAAAAATAATAACAAGGGAAAAAGGTTGATTCTGGATGGTATTAAAAACCATGTGATTCCTCATGTGAGAGGAAAGAGACATGCTCATGAGATGTGGTCTACCTTGACCAATCTCTACCAGAGTACCAATGAGAACAGAAAGATGGTCCTAAGGGAGAATCTGAAGACCATTAAGATGGCGAAGAATGATAATGCAACTGTTTATCTCACAAAGATGACTAATGTGAGAGATGCATTGGCAGCAGTTGGAGAGGTCATTCCAAACACTGAGTTGGTGCGGATTGCAGTGAATGGCCTTCCTACTTCATGGCTGAATTTTGCTGATGGGGTTTGTGCACGTGAGACCCTTCCCACATGGGAGAGGTTTTGGAATGATTGCATTCAGACAGAGATCAGGAAGAGTCAGCTTGGGGCAGCCAAGCCAGTTGAGCAGGATGAGGATGTAGCATTGTTGGCCAGAGGCAAGAGAGGCAAAGGCAAGAAGCATGCTTCCACAAGTGGTGGTGAGGGCAAAGGCAAAGGTAAAGGTAAACAGGAGAACACGCAAAAGGACTACTCCAAAGTGAAGTGTTGGAGTTGTCAGAAGATGGGACACTATGCAGTTGTGTGTCCGGAGAAGAATAAGAAGGGGAAGAACCAAACCATGGCAGCATCAGCAGAGATTGAGGACTTTTCAGATAGATTTGACCGAGAGTTTGGGTTCAGTGCTTGTGAGTCCACTAGTGCAGGATCACCTGCCACGGAGGTTCAGAGGGAGCATGCATTTCCCTCGACTAGCGGAGCATCTTCGGGTATCTGGTATGTGGACAATGGGGCTTCACATCATATGACAAGAGTCCGTGAGTACTTCTCAGAGCTTTCAGAGAGTGGCACTGATATAGAGGTAGTACTTGGTGATGACAGTGTTGTTAGAGCAGTCGGTGTGGGGACACTGACATTTGATAGAGAACCCAAACATCCCTTGAAGGTGTCAAATGTTTTATATGTGCCAGGGATGAGAAAGAACCTCATATCCGTCTCAGCATTGGAGGACAGAGGGTATGAGATATTGTTCAGGAGAGCACAGGTGTTGATATATCACAGGGGTACTCCAGCTGAGTCAGCTAGAGTGATAGGTGTACGCCATGGAAAGGTGTACAAGTTTGCATTTCAGCCCCTTATGGCATTGAGCAGTAGCACCGACAGCAGAACGAGCAGTTCTGAGCTGTGTGAAATTTGGCACCACAGGATGGGGCACATGTATCATGGAGCCTTGAGGACATTGCGGGAGATCACTACAGGTGTGCTAGATTTCAATACTGATCACATTGATACATGCAGAGGATGTGCAATGGGCAAGTTTGCCAAATCCCCTTTTCCCAGCAGTGACAGTAGAGCGACTGGGATACTTGATTTGATTCATTCCGATGTGAGCGATCGGATGTCTCATGTTTCCTTGAGTGGATATGAGTATTATGTGTTATTCATTGATTATCACTCCAGGAGGACCTAGATTTATTTCTTGAAGACCAAGAGTGAGGAATTCAAGCGGTTTAAGGAGTTTAGAGCTCTTGCGGAGACACAGACAGGTCGGAAGATCAAGTCCCTGAGGTCGAACAATGGAGGTGAGTACACCCTTGGAGAGTTTGTTGAGTATTGTGCGGAGGCAGGCATTAGGAGGGAGTTCACAGTTCCTTACAACCCCCAGCAGAACGAGGTTGTGGACAGGAAGAACAGATCCATCATTGGGGCTGCCAAAGCCATGTTACATGATCAAGGGTTACCTTTGTTTTTATGGACAGAGGCCTGCAATACTGCTGTATACTTGCAGAACAGGAGTCTGCATCGTGCCTTGGTGCATGTGACTCCAGAGGAGGCTTTTTCTGGGAAGAAGCCTGATGTTGGTCACTTCTGTATCTTTGGGTGTATAGCATACTCCTACGTACCCAAGGAGAAGAGGACCAAGCTAGAGCCCACCGCAGAGAAGGGTATCTTTGTGGGCTATAATGAGACCTCGAAAGCCTTTCGGGTCTATATTCCTGCTTCGAGGAAAGTTGTTATCAGGCGGGATGTAAGATTCAAGGAGGACCGAGCTTTCAGGAGGTCATGGGAGTTAGAGTATCTGGATCAGCCAGACCCTCAGCAACAGTTGAGTCAATCACAGAGATCCAGTGGGCAGGGATCAAGAGGATCCAAAGGTACATCTACGACGATGTCTAGTCCGTCAGTGAGCAGTGGCTCGCAGAGTCAAAGGGGTGGTGCTTTGGGCAGCATGCAGAGGAGTCCACAGAGCAGTTCACTAGGGAGTCCACTGATGGACAGTTCACACGGTACTTCAGCGTCTACAGGTTCAGGTTCAGGCAGGAGGACAACAGACAGATAGTCAGGAGTTCAGACTTCTGATGAGGAGGAGGAGTTTCATTCTCCAGTGGGAGAGGTGTGCTCAGGGAAGAGGAAGCCCAAGTGGCTTCAGGATACCTTGAGAGAGGCCACATCTATTGCTGCGCCTAAGAGGCTGGTCAAAGAGAGCAGACCACCTGAGAGGTTTTGTAGCTATATGGCAATGGTTGCCAACATCATTGACTCTGAGCCTTCTAGCTATAAGGAGGCAGCTAGCCAGCAGGTCTGGAGAGAGGCCATGCAGGAGGAGTATTCTTCTATCATGAAGAATGATGTTTGGAAGATGGTGTCGAGGCCTGAGGGCAAATCTGTGGTGACTTCCAAATGGCTTTACAAGGTAAAGCATGTTGCAGATCGCAGCATTGAGAAATTCAAAGCGAGGTTTGTGGCTAGAGGGTTCTCCAGGGTAGAGGGAGTAGATTATGAGGAGACCTTCGCTCCCGTGGCTCGATATACTTCGATTCGCTCCATTATATTAATAAAAGCAGAGATGGGTTGGAAGATCCACCAAATGGATGTGAAGACCGCATTTCTCAATGGCTTCATACAGGAGGAGGTGTACATTGAGCAGCAACAGGGCTTTGAGGTGCATGGGAAGGAGTCCCATGTGTGCAGACTGAAGAAGGCCCTTTATGGCCTGAAGCAAGCTCCCAGAGCTTGGTACTCCAGGATAGATACATACTTGCAAGAGATGGGTTTCACAAAGAGTGAGGCAGATCCGAACTTATACTTCATTGTGACAGGTGAGGAGCCTCTCATTCTGGTGTTGTATGTGGATGACTTGGTCATTACGAGTGCAGAGAGACTCATAGAGCACTGCAAGAGAGATCTTGCGTTGGAGTTTGAGATGAAGGACATCAGCTTGATGCATTACTTTTTGGGTTTGGAGGTGTGGCAAGAGGAGGGGCATTTCTTCCTGGGGCAGGGGAAGTATATTGTGGACATCCTTGGCAGATTCCACATGGAAGATTGTAGACCCATGTCGACACGAATGATCACCAACTAGAAGAAGCTTCATGCTTCGGATTCCGAGTTGGTGGATACCACATTGTACAGACAGTTGATTGGTTCCTTGATGTATTTGGTCAACACCAGACCATATATATGTTTTGCAGTCAACACGATGAGTCAGTTTATGTGTGAGCCTAGGAAGGTTCACTAGATTGCTGCAAAACACATTTTGCGATACTTGCAGGGGCCAGTGGAGTATGGTCTGGATTATAGGCAGGGGGATGGAGTGAGATTGGCAGGTTACACTGATTCTAATTGGGCAGGTTGTGCTTCTAATAGGAAGAGCACTTCAAGATGTTGTTTTGGGTTGGGTTCGACAGTGGTGTCGTGGTTCAGCCGGAAGCAACAGTCAGTAGCATTGAGTTCAGCGAAAGCAGAGTATATGGCAGTCAGTCTAGCTAGTTGTGAGGCCATCTAGCTTCGCAAGATGTTGTTTGGCTTATTTGGTCAGCCGTTGATACCTTCAGTGATTTACTGTGATAATCAAAGTTGCATTAAACTCACGGAGAATCCAGTATTTCATGATCGGTCAAAGCATATTGGCATCAGATATCACTTCATCAGAGACTATGTGCAGAAGGGAGCTGTGAAGCTCAAATATATTCCCACTGATGCGCAGGTTGCAGATATTCTTACCAAAGCCTTACCACGGGGCAAGCATGTCTACTTCAGAGATAAGATGGGTGTGGTGAGGAACACCTTCTTGGGTAAGAGGGAGTGTTGAAATTTGGTTATCGGAGGACAGGTGATTCCCTAAGGCTCTGAGCTTTGGCCTAGGGAAAAGTGTCCAAAAGAATTTAATTTTTCTCCTAAAGTGGCTTTATAAAGTTATAAAGTAAAATCTAATTTAAAAGTGACTTTAAGTGAAAAAGTTACTAAAGTCTAATTTTAAAGTGACTTTAATAAAGTTAATGTAAAATTAGAAAGGAAAAGTGACTTTGGAAATAAATGACTAAATGGGTCTTTATTAAAGTGGGGTGAATTAAAAAATAAAAAGTGAAATTTAAAAGAGCATTTAATCTCAGCCCTAGATCTAAAGCTATTTCAGCCATTGGATTTGGGGATAATCCAAAAGTCACTTAGAGTTCTATTAAAGGAGGAAAAAGAGAGAAAAGGTCATTCATTCATTAATTCTTTCATGAGCAGACTGAGAGAAGGAGAAGAAGAAAGCTGAAGAGAATTTTCTGAGCAATGAGAAGAAGGAGGGCAGCAGCACTAACTTTCAGCAAATCCGTACAGCAGGGCAAAGCACGAAGTTCGAGGCAAGTGGGCACGAATTTCGAGGAGAGAAAACTGCAGATTTCAAGGGAGGCCACACAGCCATTCCGGAACTGTTTTCGAGGTTGTTCGTATAGTTTTGAAGGCTGTAATTTCTGCTGTAATTTTTCTGTTTTGTGGGCACGAAAACCAAAGTGGAGTCTGGCACGGTTTTTGAGATAAGTTTTGTTTCAAAGTTGCTGTAATTTATTTTGCTGTGTAAATTTCTGCATCACTGTAAAAGCAATATTCAGAAAATAAAGAGAAGCTTTCGAACTGGTTTTCCTCAAGAGTTGTAGGGGGTTTTTCAAGAGTCATGTTGACAAAAAATCACTGTGTTAAAATGTTTTGTGTGGCTGTTTTAGTCTGCTGATTTTTATTTCTACAATTTCCAGCACTCTGAAAATTTTCCAGAATTTGTGTTTTCAGAAAATATTTATTTTGCAACTTGTTGAATGTAAGGCTATGGGAAAGGGCATTTAACTATTTGGAGAAATAAGGTAAAACTGAAAACCGGGGTGGGAAAATAGAAATTTCTACAGTGAGCAGCATCAACAGCACAGCAGCAGATGTTCCACATGTCAGAGTAGCACATTGAGTTGTTTTGCTAGAGCACTTTCCTCGTTAAGAGGGAGTGTTGATTTATGGTAGCATCGGATGTGCTCTAGCCTTGTAACTTTGTATATAGGCTAGGACACATGTATTCCATAAAACCCAGAAATGGTTTTGGAAAATTCCACTTCAAGATGGTTTAATTAAAATAAGTAATTGTTTTTTAATGTTTTCCAAAGTCTAAACTTAGGGAAATTGATTAATTAAACTAAGTGTGAATCTTCTAGATAAAGTCATGGATCACCTCCAAGTTAATCTTAGCCCTTGATTATGCTTTAATCTTGGTCGTTGAAGGGTCAACGAAAGAATATAAGAAGGAGGGTGAGGGGCTTATGGAAAATACATTGAGACACTTGAGCCATTGAGCATTTTCGAATTTGTGTGAGGAGACACAGCTTTTGATCAGAATCAAATCACTATGGCAGGGTTTGCTAAGTGATTGTGATTCAATGATCAGATCCAGAGAGGGGCAGAAGCAGAGACTGGTCAAGAGGACCAGGAGTGCATTTCAGAGAGAGGTAGCATTCACGCAGAGGGAGACAGCGCAGTTTTCTGAAGAGGTGATGCAGTCCCTGCAAGAAATCACGCAGAAGCAGTGTAGTGTCTCTTGGAGTCAGTCTGGAGATAGCTAGAGGCTGGGGTTTCTGAGCCAGGAGGGCCAAAATCCAGTCTCAGATCAACTAGATCATTTGCAGAAAGAGGTGACGTAGTTTCGCAGGCTTGCCTATGCAGGCTTACGCAAATTCAGCATAAGCACTCACGCAAAGGCAGAGAAGGGCTTCACCAACGCTGTTTAGATCAGTCGGAGACTTGCAGGGTGAGGTATATCTCACAATTATATTTGTTGTCTAGATTTATCTAAAGGGTGAGCTGGATGTTGGCACCCTAGTTGTACTCGAGATTCTGCTGCTTAATAATACAAACCCTCAGATCTGTTGCACCGGTTTTCCCAAGTTGGGTCTTTCCAGGGACTTAGTCCAAAAATAATTGTGTCAAATGTGGATATTTTTCTTTGTATTTTGTTCGGATTGTTTCAGCACTTAGATTTATTCCGCAGCATTATTTGTGTAGACTGCTTAAGAAATTACTTTGATATTTCACTGTATTGAAATAATTATGAAACATAATAGAAGAAGTAATTTAGACTTGTTGCAGTAGGAATCCACATCTAGGATTTTTCACACAACGGATTTGTCTTATGGCATCGGCACTACCTCCCAAACATCATTTGTCATGATAGAACTATACTCTTCTACCATAGCATCCACCCACACCTGATGTTGTGTGGCTTCCTGAAAGCGGGAGGGTTTTGCAACTTGAGCTACCAAAGCTTGATATCTATCAGGCTACTTGCGATGTCTCGACTCTCTTGTCCGTCTTGGGAGCTCCAACAAACTCCTCTACATCCCCCTCAAGGTCTGATGCACTTCCCTACTGGCTCTACCACTAGTGGTGGGAGGTTCAATCAATTCCCCCTCCTGTCTCCCTTGGTGGGAGGTTCAATCAATTCCCCCTCCTGTCTCCACTACTCCGTTTGTTGAGAACTCCTTGGATCTCCTACCCCTGAGGAGACACTAGTACTAGTCATTGTACTCGATCATTGTGACTATCCTCCTACTGGTCCCACTTGCTATCCTTGTTGCTTGACTAACGGAACTTTTGTTAACTGATCACTTGCAAGCATCTCTCAAGATCTCCTAAAAGCTTTGTCTTCCATGAACTTTACATCTCGTCTCAATACAATCTTCCCGCTGCTAGGAATGTAGATCCTGTATGTCTTTGAGGTCTCGCTATACCCAATGAGGAACCCCTTCTCTGCAGTCTGATCCAATTTGCTGCGCTTTTCAACTGGCAAGTGGCAGTAAGCCACACTCCCAAAAATTCTCAAGTGACTCACTTTAGGCTTCTTTCCTGTGAAGACTCCCTTTGGCGTTTTCTTCCCCAATGCTCTATGAGGTGTTCTGTTTTGAATGTACACCATTGTGTTACATGCCTCTGCCCATAAAAATTTGGGCAGATCCTGATCATACAACATAGCCTCTGCAACGCCAACTATCGTTTTGTTCTTCTGCTCCACTACTCCATTATGTTGAGGGTTATATGGAGTTGTCCATTCTCTTTTGATGCCTTCCTTCGCGTAGAAGTCTGTGAAATCTTTATCAATGTACTCTCCACCATTATCTGAGAGCAACACCTTGATCTTTTTCCTTGTCGCGTTCTCTACAAGTTCCTTGAACTCTTTGAACCGATCAAAGACCTCATCTTTGGTCTTTAAGAAATAGATCCAGGTCATTGTGGAATAGTCATCAATGAAGGTGACGAAGTATTCACCACCACTAAGAGTTCTAGTGGACATAGGGCCACAAATATCTGAGTGTATGAGTCCTAACACACATTTTGCTCTGCTGTCACTTCTTGAAAATGTTGCCTTCGAATACTTCCCAAGTATGCATCCTCTACATACATCATTGTGCTTTGTGCTGAGAACTAGAACTCCTGTTACAGTTTCTCTGAGCATCTTGAGTGCTCCATAGTGTAAATATCCCATCCTCTTGTGCCATAATTTGTTCAGCTCCTTCCCACTACTACTATCATTGCCTATCAGTGCCATTATAGAATCGAACTACAACCTATATAACAGGTTGCTCCGAGCTCCAATCTGTTTCACCTTCTTCCACCTAGAGTGTTTGACATACACTTTATTCCCTATGAAGTGTACATCGTACCCCTTGTCCTGTAACTGGGACACTTAAATTAGGTTCATACCCAATCCCGGCACATGTAATACATTAGTAGCGTTGGTGTTGGTTCTTGTCTCTGTCTGAAACTCTATGGTGCCCCTCCCTACCGGAGTACATTTAGTTTTGTTGCCCATAGTGATCTAGAAGTCCATCTGCTCCTCCCAATAGCTAGAGAAATATTTTATAACTCTTGCCATATGAGTTGAAGCTCCACTATCTATATACCAGACACCAGGTGATGTTGAACCTGACAGGCAAGCAAACTCATCCTCCAACCTAGAAGATAAATCTGAAGCATCCTGAATGTTGATTCTGCCCATGATTTTCTGTGTTATCTCTCTTTTCTCCCGACGTTGATTTTGTTGCTACAAAATTGTTGCGTCCAGCAAGAGATTTGCTCTGCAGAAGATATGGTTGCTCCCTCTGCCTCTGGTAATCCTCGATCTAGAGAAATCAGATTTCTTTGTCGCTCTCTCAGAGAAATCGATTTTCCTCAAGAATTTTGACCCTCCTAGCCAAGGAACTGCGCTACCTCTGGGGAATTCGAACTGTTGCTTACGCAGAGCAGCGACCCTCCTTATCTTCTTTGCTACTGAGCTCTCCGGCTGATCATGTAAGCCTCGATACCATGAGAAAATTTCATTTATTGCAATAACTGAAATATATTCTTCTAACTGACATATTAATTCTTCAATTTATTTTCTACGGCAAATATCGAATAAATTTACTACTGCAATTTTCACAATAAATTACTGCGGAAAATAAAATGCTGGAAACATAGAAATTCTCGCACACGCAGAAGATATTGACAGTTAATTTTGGACAATTGTCCCCGAAAAAACCCAATGTGGCAAAAATGGTGCAACCAAAGAGGGTTTTCTTATTAATCTTCAGCAACAATCTGAGTACAAGAATTTTGACAACCAAAATAGAGGAAAAATACTACGAGAAATTCTATGATAAATTTCTCTCTCCACAGCGACTCCCTGACCCCGAGATGGACCCTCTGCCCATATGTTGGTGCCGCTGCGTCACTCTCTACGCAAAGCTCTAGTGGTCTACACCTTTCGTCACGTTGCCTCCTAAATTCGATTTGTACTTCCCGGACTCCTGCTGGTACCCTCTCTCTATCACATGTTACTCACCCTCGGGCTCTATCTCTGATACTGAATCTCAGCGACTGAGAGAATCGATCTGCCTGGGCAACTAAGTAACTGCACTGGTGCGTTTTCCATCTACCCATCAACTTCTTCTTATAATCTTTGTTGGAGCACCAATGGCCAAGATTAAAACATAATCGATGGCCCAAATTATTTCCATGTCGATCCATGTGAATTTCTAGATTATTCACACCATGACTTAATTAATTCTGATTAATTAATCATATTTCCTAAGTTTAGACTTAGGAAATATTAAAAACTGATTAATAAATCTAATTAAGTCGTCTCTAGTTGGAATTTCCATAAACGATTTCTGGGTATTGGAGAATACATGTATTCTAGCCTCTCCACCAAATCTCATGGCTAGAACACATCCGATGCTACAAAACTAACATGCAACAAATGGTATTCGTCAAGAGTGACGCAGATCCCAACTTTTACTATTTGATGGTAGAGGATGAGCCACTCATCTTAGTGTTGTACGTGGATGACCTCTTCCTGACAGGGTCATCAGGGCTCATAGAGGACTGTGAAAGGAACCTAGCAGCAGAATTTGAAATAAAATATTTGGGGCTAATGCATTACTTCCTAGGCTTGAAAGTATGGCAAAAGGACAGGGAGATCTTCCTTGGTCAAGAGAGATATGCTATAGAGATGCTGAAGAGATTCAGGATGCAGAATTGTAAACCAATGTGAGCGCCTATGATTACGAATTGGAGGAAGATCAATGCATCAGATGATGAGGACATTGACCCAACCTTGTATATACAACCTATCGGTTTGCTCATGTATTTGGTCAATACTAGGCCAAATATATGCTTCGCGTTCAACGCCCTCAGTCAGTTTATGGTGGGACCTAAGAGAGTGCATTGGACAAGGAGGCACATTTTGAGGTATTTGCATGGCACAGTGGAGTATGGATTGAGGTATACTCAAGTTGATGGTGTCAAATTATGTGGATTCACAGATGCAGATTGAGCCAGCAGTTCAGTGGACAGAAAGGGCACATCAGGGTGTTGCTTCAATGTTGGATCAGGGGTTGTGTCTTGGTGCAACAGGAAGCAGAAGTCCGTGGCACTGAGCTCTGCAGAAGCAAAGTATATGGCAGCTAGCACAACTACATGTGAAGCTATCTGGCTTCAGAAGCTATTAGTGAGCATGTTCTATCAGAGGTTGGAGGCAACTAGTATCTACTATGATAATCAAAGTTGCATCAAGCTCTCTGAAAATCCTATGTTTCATGATAGGTCGAAACACATAGACATTCGATATCACTTCATCAAAGATTGTATGCAGCGTGGAGCAGTCTAGCTACAACATGTTCCCATAGAAGAGCAAGTTGCAAATATGCTCACAAAAGCTCTAGGGAGAGCTAAGTTCTTCTATTTCAAAGAACATATGGATATAGTGGAGAACCCTTTTTAGTAGAAGATGGATCAGTGTTAGCATGGTGCAGTCAGATCTCGGGTGACAATTGCACAGACTAGTTGCATCAGTTTTGAGGGGCGCAGACAGTTACTCAATAGACAATGCAGATACTAGGCCAAATATATGCTTCGCGATCAACACCCTCAGTCAATTTATGGTGGGACCTAAGAGAGTGCATTGGACAACAAGTCACATTTTGAGGTATTTGCACGGCACAATGGAGTATGGATTGAGGTATACTCAAGGTGATGGTGTCAAATTATGTGGATTCACAGATGCAGATTGGGCAGGCAGTTTAGCGGATAGAAAGAGCACATCAGGGTATTGCCTCAATGTTGGATCAGGGGTTGTGTCTTGGTGCAGCAGAAAGTAGAAGTCCGTGGCACTGAGCTCTGCAGAAGCAAAGTATATGGCAGCTAACACAACTACATGCGAAGCTATATAGCTTCGAAAGCTATTAGTGAGCATGTTCAGTCAGAGGTTGGAGGTGACCAGTATCTATTGTGATAATCAAAGTTGCGTCAGGCTCTCTGAAAATCCAGTGCTTCATGATAGGTCGAAACACATAGACATTCGATATCACTTCATCAAAGATTGTGTGCAGCGTGGAGCAGTCTAGCTACATCATGTTCCCATAGAAGAGCAAGTTGCAGATATGCTCACAAAAGCTCTAGGGAGAGCTAAGTTCATCTATTTCAGAGAACACATGGATATAGTGGAGAACCATTTTCAATAGCGGATGGATCAATGTCAACATGGCGCAATCAGATCTCGAGTGACAGTTGCAGAGACTAGTTGCATCGATTTTGAAGGGCGCAGACAGTTACTCAATAGACAATGCAAATACTAGTTGCAGTCAGAGACTCAGGAGACAGTTGCAGAGCCAGTATGGAGATACAATGGATCTGTGGTTCAGTTCTCAGTTGTAGTAGTTGCAGCAGCAACAACAACATGAGATCAATTGCAGCACAGAGCAGTGTTGGCCACTGTGCAAGGAGGCAGAGTGCAGTGTCAGCAGCAGCGCAGATGCAGGGTGATTCAGCTACAGAGTTAGCAGATGAATCAGAGTATGCGCATTAGTTTGGTGGGCAGTGACAAGTCGTCACAGATGTTAGACATCAGCAGTGTGAGGGAATATGTTACGAGAGAAATAATATAGAAAACCTTCCTCGCTAAGAGGGAGTGATAGTTTTTGTAGCATCAGAAAGATGTTCTGGTCTAGATTTGTGTCAAAAAGACTACAAACATGACATCTTCAAAACCCAAAAAAGGTTTCGCTAGATAAACTTGTGAGACGTCTTAATTAAATTAATTAGCCACCATTTAAATTTTTCCTAAGTCTAACTTTGGAAAACTAGTTAATTTATGTAATGAATTAATGAAAGGTGAGAATGCTCTAGAAACTCACACGGATTAAGCTTGAGATGATCTTAGTCGTTGATGGAAATCTAATCATGGTCGTTGATTCACCAACAAGAGATTATAACAGCAGGTCGATGGAGTTGGAGATAGACACACCAGAGACACATCAAGTGAGAGGAAGATCAAGGCAGATCGAATTTCCCAGAGAGCAAAGATTCAGCTAGGGAAGAATTTGAGCCAGTGATCGAATAGCAAAGATTAAGGAGCAGCAGCAAAGTGATTCCAGAGGATTTTCCAGTGCTGAAAGAGTCAGCAGAGAGAGGTTGAATTATTCCACAGAGGTTGCAAGGGTATGCAAAGCCTCAAGGAGGCAGTTCGATTCAACCAAAGGAGAGATCGATTCAGTAGCAGAGTGTCGAGAAAATTCTTCCATAAGGCTAGCGAATCCTTCTCGGTGGCAGAGATAGGCAGCAGAGGCAGATAGCAGCTATTCTAAGCAGTGCAAGTTTCATCCTGCGCAAAGCCTACGTAGTGGTTGACGCAGAGGCTGCTTGAGAGCTGATTGGGAGATCAAATCAAGCCAGGATTGCTTGTGGAGAGAGAGAGAAATATCTTCGATATTTTTCCAATGATTTCTCAGGAGAAGATTGCCAGTTTGGCATCCAAATATTGTCACTCATATTTTGTTGTTGAATAATAATAACAAAACCCTCATCTGTTGCACTACTTTTCCCACATTAGGGTTTTCCGAGGACATTTGTCCGAAAACAACGGTGTCATTTTTATTGTGTGTGCTCTATTTTCTCAGTTCCAGTTTCATTTCCGTGGTGCATTTTATTTTTGGGGAAAATTGCAGTAGTGATTTTATTCGTTGTTAGCCATAATAGCAAATAAACTACACATAATAATATTCAATTAGAAGAATAATTTCCTGCTACAATAGTGAAAATTTCACAATGTCCACAATCTGCTCATTTGTGGATATGTACTAGAGCTTCACTACTCTTCTGCACCATGTCTCGAATGAAGTGATATTTGATATCAATGTGCTTCGACCTGTCATGAAATATTGGATTCTCTGAAAGCTTTAACACAACTTTGATTATCACAATGTATCAAGGTTGTCTCTAGCTCCTAATCAAATATCCCTACAAGTAGGCTTCCAAAGCCACATTGTTTCCTGACTTGTGGCACTGGCTGGCATATACTTTGCCTTTGTTTTACTGAGTGCAACAAAAGTCTGCTTCCTGCTAAGATATCATAGTTTATCCCAAGCTAAAGTAGCACCTCTAGCTGCTCTTTCTGTCCCCTACGCACCCAGCCCAATCAGAATTAGTATATCGCTGCAACCTCACTTCACCACTTGAGACATATCTCAAACCATATCCAACTATAGCACATAGGTACCTCAACACATGCTTCACTACAACCCAAAATACATGCCTCTACTCAACCCTAAACTAGCTCAGGGTGTTCCCTACAAAGAAAATATTTGGCCGATGTTAACCAGGTACATCAAGGAACCAATCAAATTCATGTACATCATGGGATCCACCAAATCTGAATCTAAAGCGGAATCACTCGGCTTCTTCGAATTTGTCGTCATAGGTGTATCCATGGATTTGCAGTCCATCATGTCATATCTCCTCAAAATTTGTACAACATACTTCCCCTATATAAGCAAGATCTCATCTGATCTCTGCCACAACTCCAACCCCATGAAATAATGCATCAAGCCAATATCCTTCATCTCGAACTTTGAGGCCAACTCCCTCTTGCACTTGACAGCGAGCTTCTCTGCCCCACTAACCAACAAATCATCAACATACAACACCAAAATCAAAGGATCACCACCAACAACCATGAAGTAAAGATCAGGATCTGCATCACTCTTAGTGATCTGCATCACTCTTGGTGAAGCCCAAAATCTTCAAGTATCCATTAATCCTAGAATACCATGCCTTAGGTGCGTGCTTGAGTTTGTACAAATCCTTCTTCTATCTACAAACATGGGACTCCATCCCATGTATCTCAAAGCCCTGAGGTTGCTCTATGTACACTTCCTCCTCAATCACACCAATGAGGAACGCGGTCTTTGTATCCATCTGATGTAACTTCCAACCCATAACTAAAGCAATAGAAACAGTAGTCCTGATATAAGTGTACCTAGCGACTAGAGAAAAGGTCTCCTCATGGTCCACTCCCTCTTTTTGGGAGAACCCTCTCGTCATAATCCTCACTTTGTACTTCTCGATCATGCCATCTATTGCATGCTTGATCTTATAGAACCACTAAGAAGTCACTACTGACTTCCCCTTCGGTCTCAAAACTATCTCCCACACATCATTCTTCATGATGGACTGATACTCATCCATCATGGCATCCTTCCAAACCTGCTTGCTTGCTACCTCCTCATAACTGGAAGGCTCAAAATCAATAATGTGCCTCATCAATGCCATATAGCTCGAGAACCTATGTGGTCATCTACCCTCCCTGAAGGTACCATGGGGAGTTGCATGACCTTCTACATCCTGCAAAGTGTCACGAAGCCATGTCAGCCTCTTCCTGGCCACAACAACATCTCTAGGTACATCTATTGGCTCTATTGTCTTTACTAACTCCTAATAGTTTAAAGGATGATCAACTGGAATACAGGGACCTGTACTTGCATCCTTTGAAGCCTCCTGCTCCTCACTATCAATCTCCATGTGGGACTCTCTAGACCTCATAAAGGCTACCTCCTCATCAAAAGTAACATCCTGACTAGCCTCAATCTGACGTTGTCCTGGAATGTAGATCATGTAGGCCTTTAAAGTCTTGTTGTATACCACAAAAGTACCCTTCTTTCCAGAAGGTTTTAACTTCTTCCTCTTCTCCTTGGGCACGTGAATGTATACTAGACAATCTGACAACCATGAAGTAAAGATCAGGATCCGCATCACTCTTGGTCAAGCCCAAACTCATTGCCCTACTCAGCCTCATTTGAAATCATCAGCATCAGCACCATTTGCTATAGATATAGGAGAGCAGAGTTCCATACCCAGCAGTCAGTATTTGACATTAGGTGTAGGGTCAGGGCCTTCTACTGCTAAGGGCAGGCCTGACAAACAGCGCCTCATGTTTTCCAGTAAAAGGGGGAGAGGGCACTGATTTCAGATAGATAGCTGCTAGTTTTATTTGTTTCGCTACATATAACTCATGATGATGAGATACTTTTATATGTGTGATGTTATTTTGTATTGGTTCTCCACATTTGAGTCCTTGATTGGACAATTATCAGGGATCAGCAGGGTTTGGTATCGTCTTTGATGTATCATTTTTATTTTACATCCACTACATCATATATATCAGTGCTTTCTTCATATTTATTTGCCAATATGTTTATTTCATGTTTTTAATGCTTAATATGTTTAACAAATTGAAAAAAATGAATATGTTATGCATTTTTTATGCTTGCCGATATTTGCCGATATTTTGCCAATATTTTTGCCGATATTGCCGATAAGATCTTTTTTAGATCCTCGCCGATATTTTTCCGATACCAATATTATCAACACTGGTCAAGAGTGTACTCCATATCTTCAAAATGCACATAGGGCACTGGGTACATTACAAATAGAGTGCGCAAATTAATAGACAGTATAAATGCATAGCAAAATACCTGCATGGCCAACAAAATATGTTGGATCCCACGAATCTCCTTCTGAAGGACATCTTCTTGCAATTCTAATACTCGAATTGCTTCTGATGTTTTCTGTGCCAGTGCCGCTGTCTGTAAGAGCAATTTCAAGCACAGATCAACATAGCAAACAACGTTCACTAGAGTTACATTTTAAAATCCAAGAAACTTGCCTGAGTCCTAAATTGAAGAAAAAAATTCAAAATCTATCACAGCTTTATAAATTAGCATGCATGCTTCAATCAGGTAGACCCTATCAAAGATCTTAGAATCTTTACCATAAACCAAATTTTAAACGAAGAGCACTGGTAAACTAAATCTGTTAGATAAACTTCATCTCCTCGCCAGGTCATACTATAATACAATTTTAGGTAATAATTAGCTTACCTCATTAATAGGGTCACGCAGAGTCTGCCTTGTAACTCTAAACCTAACTCCAAGTTTCTCGAGCTGTCGCGAAAGAACTCGAATTATAGTTACAGAACTTCCAACATCTTCTTCAAGCTTCTTGATTCTTTGAATCAATGAAAACTCAGAGCCATCTGAATTGACACGGTCCTTGTGACCACCTGCAGTGAGTCTTTGCCATTGTCTAGTTCTGATTATGGCACCGATGATTAAAGCACCCAACAACGGGAGGATTTGCCAAGTTAAGTACACATTGGCAAATTTGTTTACAGTGGCCGAGGACGATAACCAAGTAACCTGTAAATCTCTAATGTCTGAGATATCCGAAATATATCAAATTTGAGCCAAATATAAATAAAACAGAAAAACTATGCCCTACTGTAACGAATGCTATTTCTCTCATAAATGGCTTCCCGAATACAGCAAATTTGAAAGGAAACTTTATATTTACGAGGAGAGAAAACATCTGCCCGACTATAGTGAATGCCAATAAATATGTTCTGCAAATTAAACTTGCGTACATTTTGAGGTTTAGGTATGACAGATTGAACTGCAAAACCAACCGAGAGAACAAGGGACGGTGCAATGCACACTACTTCGGCAATTGCAAGCACTCTGTCTACATCTATCGAGTTCCCGGACTCGACCTCGCGACCACCATCGAACCCTGTTCGTGTTAGACCCAATTTCTGAATATCTCAGCCTGTACATCATAAAGGAAAAGTAATGACAGACACTCTATATTACCAGAAGCTAGCGAAATGGCGAGGTTTTCTTACCTCTGTTTGCAGACCTCTGACGCCATTTGAAGCATCGACTTCCTGTGGAGTGGCACGATTGTGTTAATTTAGCAAAACCCACCAATTTCGGATTGACATTTGGTCTCCAGCTCTCAGATTGCATAAGCGAATTAATGCAGAAACCCCGCGTGAGCTGAGATGCTAATCCCACAAATGATAAATCTGTGGCCAGTCCCATTTCTCTTCTATGCTGAAATCTTTCACCGCCACAACGCGCAGCGCTGCGCATAGTGCTCCTCTCTCTTAATGGAGGTTCGTCTATATGAGGTGTCAGTGATGACGTGGAATAATCGATTTAAATATTGTTTTAATGTTGCATACGTAGATGCATGACTTTGTACAAAGCAAACTTTCTTTCTAATGGAGGGTGGAATATTATCCTATATACGGATTTTAGGTTATGGTAGTTTTTAAATGTTTTAATAATAAGTTTTTATTATAATTAAAAAATTGTCATCGGATGTACGTTTTGAAGATTTTATTTTGCGGTAATTTTTGTTTTTAATTTTGTGTTTAGGTTAAAATTGACGACAGCATATTATCGGGATAGGAATTGTCATTTTGATGAGATTAAGATATAATAGCATTCCATTTTCAAGGTCCTCATTTATTACAAAAAAAAATTCGAGTTTGGCTTTATTTAAGAAGGAGCTCCTTGGATTTAAATCTGGTTTAGTGCACCCTTTTTTAACATTATCCAAACTAAATTTAGTTGATTGCAAATATATACTTAATGTTTTTAGCAAATAAAAGGTACCAAGATGTAAATAGATAGCAATATTATATAAGATATTATAGTGTGAGATCGTGAGAGGCCACTAACGTCGACACACTAGACCCTTGTAGACCTATTACCTTGGCACTTTAGCACTCTAGACAACTCGCTCTACACAATAGTGATAGTACTTCATCCAAGTTTGAGTTGTAAGCTTTTGGATCCAAATAGCGAGATATATTTCATTCCTCATCTCTTAGCTCTTCTAGATCATTCGACCAAACATCTATTAGTTGTTTCTTCTTTTTGGCTTTGAGAGGGTTTTAGGGGATGTTGATCAAACATTAAGAAAAACATCATTGGTCGGGACAATTGGTTTTCGATCTTCGAATTTCCACCACACTTTCATATATCTACATCATTATTTTGTTTCATTTCTCTATGTTATTAGGATTTAGGTTTTGGATTATTTTTAACATAGCACAAATTTACTTATATTATGATTTTCAAAGAGTTATTTTATTTTATTTTAGGTCGATTGGATGTAGTTTGGGTGGTTGGAAGAAATGTTGTTATTGTCCTCATGTAAGCTAAATTCCTGCATTTGACTTATTGAGCTCATAATGAGTATATCCTTGTAATAGCTTCAAGCCTTTTTGTTTAAGAGTCCCTTAAGGATCGAAACATGTATATTTCTCATTAACGTCAAGTAAGACAAAGTTTGGTCTATCAGACCGTAAGAAGGTAAGAGATTGTGTGGAATACTTTAGAATTTTACTCGTGTTCAAAAAGAATTAAGAGAAGTGTCCCAGGATCACCATAGTTTCATTGAGTTAAAAGGTTACGAAAGTTGGTAGTGTTACAAATTTTTGAAATTGACATCTAATATGAGTATATGCTAAACAATTTAAGAGAAAGTGCTTTCAATGTTCAACCCTCTCAGTGTCACAAAAGTAACAAATTCTTTCATTCCATTGTGTTTTGGGAATTAACCAAACTCTAGTTGTTATTTTAACAACGTTTATTCTCTTTTTTACACTAGTCAAGGCAAAGAGATATTTGTTATCTTTTAAATTGGGATTGATCACCTCTTATAATGTCTTAATTTATTATTATGTTTATTTTATTCTTTACAGTTAATAAAAATGGAGAGATAATTTTGAACTTCTAATTATGGTTTTTAAAATGTCTTAATTTCCTATTTCTCTTTAACTCTTTATCTCCCCCTAATTTTCACTTAAAATTTAATGTAATAATATTTTTATGTTATTAAATTTACACACACACATTTTAAAAATTACATAAAATTACTAATTATAATTAAATTTATTTAGCTTTGTCACTTGGGTTTAGCTTGGATGATTGGGAGAAATGTTGTTATCCTCCCCACCTGGGTTTAATTCCCGCATATGACATGTTGGGCTCATAATGAGTATTTCTTGTAATGGCTTCAAGCCTTGTTATGTAAATAATCCCCCAAAGATTGAAACATTTCATTTTGTAAAGATGATTCTAACGACATAAGTGCTCTCCATTTCCCCCTTCTCTCAAAGAAATACAGATAAAGATGTTAAGTTGAATTTAGGCATAAGAGTAAAATTCACATTAGTAAGTATGTTGATGTATAATAATCTTGCACACAAACCTTGCTTGCTTTAGGAATATAATAGTGAGTTTTTTTTTTTTTTGGTAAGCTACGTTTTACTATTTTCTATTATATCAACACATGATCAAGGTACATCCTAATTGATTTTGGTTGATCAACGACTCAAGAAACCTAACCAACCACCAAAAAATAGAATTTCAATCCATATGGTTAGTTCCAAAAACATGGTAATTATAAAAACAAGGATAACATAAAAGCTCGGATTATATAAATGCCATTGCTTATCCCTATGAGACTTGATATGCTCTATTGTAACTGCATAACTAAACAAATCAATTTAATCTAAAACTTGAAGATTTGCACCATGAGTTATATGAGCGTGATCATTAATAATAGTCGAGGTACCTAGATCCTGAGAACTGGAAGTCGGAGTCTATTTCAAATATCGTTTAACTACAAAGCACCTCATCCAACTGAAGGAGAACTTCCTCAAGGGCCTCATCTCTATCCTAGAAGATTTTTGCAACCATAGTTTTAACATGCCAATACCATTCGATAGTTTTCCAATAATTTGTGTCTTTAGCTTGGGACTTTCCAAATTTCAATTCCTAGTAACCTATCTTAATGTCGATGTCCCAGTCATGAATTGTATTATAGTCAAGCCTTATTTCTATGTTTGGAATAGGAACCCTTTCATTAATGTGAGGTGTGGTTTGTTCCCAGAATTTGTGTGTGGCCTCCTAGGAAACTTCCTTCTCTCCAGAGCCATAGGGGCCTCTTCTACCACAACTCCTATGATGCAGACCACGAACTCTAGGCATGATGGAAGGACACACCGCCAAATAAGTTTTGAGAGTACGTGGAGACAAGAGCATATTGGCCAAGGAGCGCTTAGCAATCTATAGGGAGGCTATGTCAAGGGCAAAAGGAAGAGGAGGCTAGGGAAGAAATGTAACTAGGTAGAAAAATAAGATACAATTTAAGATAAGACTAGGGGTGTAGGGACAAATTGTCCTAGCCTTCACTAAACAAGGGAGAGCCCAGGGATGAATGGGTGAGGAAAAATCAAGGAAGCATGAACAACAATTGAGATGGAGGTAAAACAAAGAGAAAAAAGGTAGAGGTGAGAGGGTAGGGAGTAGTAGCCAAGGCGAGTGAGATTAGGCAAATGTGACCTTCAAATTGGACAAAATCTATGACATACACAGAAATTAAAGGCAGAGTGAAGCAGTAGAAATAAATAGATGCATGAGGATTAACATACAAATCCATGAGGAGCCTTCCACCATTTAACCATAACACAATCTATTAAAGTCGTCGTACATCTCGCTCTTACTCAATATCGAGGATCATAATGACTCAACAATGTAGGGTTATTGATAATGGTGGACTAATACTATGCAACAACAGTGTCCTTTGCAACCTTGAAGGTTGTACCAGGTCCACGAGGCTTAAACTTATCCCATGCTTATTTATTGTGACATATAGTACGCATAACTACCACTAACCTTCACTGACCATACACACCTTCCTGAGTAACATCACCAGTTGTCCTATCTTAATCATGCAAAGAATGGGTGGGGTTCCCAAGTTGGTGATGATCTCCATCCTCACCTAGGTTGTCATGTCTATGATGGCCACCCTACTTGGGAAATGAAATAATGACATTTACTCATAATGATATATAATGTTTTTTTAATCATCCAAATTGTATGTAATATATAAGTTATGAAATGTTAAACAACAATAGCTTGAGTGGTAGTTAGTGGGTTTAACTCATCCTCCACCCAGGTTATATTTTCCAGAGACGTGTTATTCTATGTGGCAAAATTTTGAACAAGTTGAAAATTGTGACAAATAATCTCTATAAGCCTGAAAAGACAAAAAAAAATTGAATATTTTGATATTGAAGTGAATAGTGACAACCATTGTGATTTGATTCTAGATCTTGTCCAAAATATCCTTCAAAATCATTAATTCAAAAATTACGATATATATAACATTTGAATAATAAATTTTATTTAATTTTTAAATGTAATAAATTATATTTATATTTATTAAAATAAATAAGATACATTTAAGAAAACAACAACTACTACCTAAAACATTGGAAGTAAAGGTTTTCAAGATACTCATTGTGACTCTTTTCAAGGTTTTCAAGAAAATCGTAAACGTATGGAGTTTCAAATTTCATTACAAAATTTGTTGTTTTAGGTTGACGAAGGTTTTTCACATAAAGATGATGATGATGCTTTTATTTTAGAAAGACGTTGTTTAGGTTGATGAAGGTTTTCACATAAAGATGATGATGTTTATTTTAAAAAGGACCCACCATTATAGGAAATGATTTTGTTGCCCTCCCTTTTAATTGGCATGATTTATTCAATATACACAATGCACCTCGATATGCTTTTTATGAGTGCAATGTTTGTCATAAAACGCCTTCGGATGGGTATTACCATGGCCCCTTGACATAGAAAAGGGAACACAAGGTATTTTCATTATATTGTTATTGAGATTTGAATATATATATGTATGTTAATTTTAATTCATTCTTGAAATTTTTAGGATGTATTAATTTTAATTATTTTTCAACCTTATGTGTGTTGTAATTTTAGGCACTGTGGTAGTAAGTAGAATTGTAATAATAAGTTTATTGATATATTATGTAAAATTCAATTAATATAAAGTATTTAAATAAAATTATATATGTATTTAGATATAATTATATATATTTTAGTTATATTGTAATTTTAAGAGTTTTTGTAATATGTAGAGTGTAATAATAAGTTTATTGATTTATTATGGATAATTCAATTAAAATAAAGTATTTAGATAGAGTTATATACACTTTACTTATAGTTGCAAAGCATAGTGTACATGGTGTATATTTTCTTAAAGACATGTATTTGAGTGTTAATGAGATTTTACCATTCACTCTTTTAAGAAGAGTAATTTTGAATATTAATTTAGTCATTAGTGTTGTTTTGTTTTTTTTTTGTTTTCGAAGAAAAAAATCGTAACTTTCTATTAAGAAGATAAAAACTTACATAAAGCAAATGCCTATGAAGACATTCCAAATGGTAGTTGTCCCATATGTAGCATGACCATCATAAATAGAAACTTGGGCTTTAAAAACATATCTGAACGCACATACATAAAAAAATATATCATAAATAATAATCCATGCTGACAAAAAGTCTATGATGCATAAAAAATAATGTCATATGTCATAAATATGAAGAGTTGTAAACCATCATGCACTAAACAGTGTGAGTCTGTTGTCCAAAATCTGTTCATCCCGGAAAAAGAACCAAAAACTTTGTACCCACTGAAAAGAAACTATTTTGCTGCCAAAGCTGCTAGGAAAGGTAGGTGTTGGTGTTCTTGGAGTTGTCCATCAACCTACTCTAGACCCTGCTAGGAACCCAATTGTTGTTGAAGACCCTCCTTAGACAAGAGATCAAATTCAGAATTTCTCTCCCTATAGATATGGCAATAGAAGACATAGTAAAATAAAGCTTTAATTTGCAAAATTTCTTCAAGGATAGGAAGTAATGTGTGATTGTAGCATCTTTGTGAAGCATTGAACCAATTAATGACATTGAATGAGTCCCCAAAAATCTGTAATGATTAACCATGATGTTGCTAGGCCCAACACAGTAAGAGCTTTAAGGAGAGAAGTTCGACATAGTCGTTGGATCCTTGGCCTAATCCTACTTGTGACTTCAAAAAATGATGCTCATTCAAATAAAGAATGAGGCATCCTCTACATATACCCTCCTCGTTGGAAGTCCCATCAAAGTATAACCATGGAATTTTCTTTTTGATTTCTTCCTTCGTGATATTGCTTTGAACTTGACGAGGATCCTTGGTGGGGAGAAGAGAGTAGTTTGCTACTATTTTGGTTGAAATGAGAATTTAGTTATTAGTTATTAATGTTTGTGTAATTAATATTTTATTATGTTAATAGGGTATTGTTATATAAATATTTTTCTTTCAAACTTTGAAAATGGTAGAGTTTTTCATGTATCAAAGGCAAGGGATATGTATGACTTCTCAAAATTGGTTTTATTTATTTTTGTTAAAAGAGACTTAATAAATGTTTGGCAAACCAAATTGATTTAAGTGGACATTAATAAGATAGTTTATCAGTTATGTCGATTGGGTTTAATTTGGGCGGTTGGGAGAAATGTTGTCATCCTCCTCATCCAGGTTCAATTCCTACATGTGACTTATTGAGTTCATAATGAATATTTCTTATAATAACTTCAATCATTGTTATCCCCTCAAGGATTAAATCATATGTATTCCTTACAAATTTATGTTCTCTCAAAAAAAGTAATATATATATATATCTTTTTTAATATTAACTTAGTAAACTCCAAATCTTTAATATAATGTTTTAATCTTATATCATTAAAATAGTAGTTAAAAAATAGTTTTAATAGTTTCTCATTAACGTGGTAGTTAATTTATTTAACCTAAAACTATTCTATATATAGAGTTCATGTAACCTATAACAATGTATTATTTTCACCGGATGTGGTTGCCTCCAGTTCATCGTGATGGGACTCAAGTCCCTCGTCGCCTCCCGAGGCAGCACAATGGGGCAGGCCATGTGGCCTCCCACACCTGCAATAACTGTGGCATTCAATTCGCCACCCCATACCACATTAACTGCTATCTCTGGAATCGTCTTCGCAGAGGGCTCTTCATCGGCTTCACTTCGGCTCTTAGCATGGATAAGGATTATATCCATGGCGCCTGCCCGGTTTGCTCTGCTATTGAGTTTCACGGTGTTTCTTGCCCGTCTGCCTGCTCGATGCCCAGTGCTCGAACGCAGACCGGCAGAAGGTGTGAATTGGTTTGTTGTTTGGAAACCACTCCAGATTTTCATTTCTCGCACAGTCATTTCTGTTTCTCCAATTCTCTGTATTGCTCCAGTGGTACTGTGTATTCTTTGCCTTCTTGCCCGTTTCATTCGCCCCCCACCGCCATGCCTCGCTTACGCCAGCGCATGCGCTGTCGACGAGGTTCTAGTCGGGGCAGAGGTTATCATTCTCCATCGTCCCCTGTCTCTGAATCTACCTCGGACTTTTCTTCGGAACCCAAAGGCCGTAGAGGCCGACCTCGTGGCCCTCACTCCGTGCCTCCTTCTGAACCTCTGATGCGCCCCCCTAAAGCTCCCCCCGCCCCTCACCCGCATTCTTCTTCTTTCCTCCGCCAGACTGCCCAACGTGCTGAGTTTACCTTCAATTGCTCATTCGATCGTCCGGTTCTCAAGGCCTTTGTTACGGTTTCGGTCAGCGAAGAATCCACTAATTTTATGCTTCCTCTGACTTCTGCTCCTGGGCCCTCCGTCACTTTCCAGGTCCCCTCCGGTCCCAGCCCCGTTCTTGCAGACTTAGCCCAGTTAAATCTTGCCCCAAACGTTGCTATGTAGGTACAGAATGTGGAGCACGCAGATAAAGACCCAGTACCACCTTATGCGGACGATGAGGGAGGCAGAGACGATTGGGGCTGCAGAGTCGTTGAAGAACCGCCCTCCGCACTGATGCTCAGTAATCAGAAGATTTCTCAGAGGTTTTGGTTTTCCAGGTTCAAGGTCTTCATGCTCTTTCTGGTTTTCTTGTGGTTTTATCCTCTGCTTGCAGAGCGGCTTGTTAAAATTTTGGTTTTTTTGACAAACTATTGGGATGTAATGCCGGTTTCCCTCACAAGGGCGGCGAATGTTAATCTTTTGGGACTGGTTTCCCCATGCTGGGCAGTCCAAACCATGGTTTTTCCTGACACTCAAGCCCTGTGCCCAGGCTACCTTAGCTGGGACAGTGGCAGCTCTGTATTATTATGTTAATTATTAATAGAATTAGTGATACTTACAAAAAAAAAAAACAATGTATTCTTTTAAATTCAATTTAATTTTTATTTTTTTTAACTGTAACGGTTATGTTTTTTATTTATGAGAAAGAGAAAGAGTGGGACTTTGCCGCAGCGTCCCCAATTACATCATAGTTAACCAGCAAGAGCTGTTTTTGAGACTTGACTTTATCAAGGAATTTCAAAGGTTCTTTCCTCGTTTATGAATAGCTGCCCTTTTGTCGTTGCGCTCCCTTTGTTGGCCATCAAATCAGCTTCACTATTTGAGCTTCTGAGGATGTGATAAAATTTGTAGGAAGCAAAGGCTAATAGGACTCTTTTCAGTCTTTCCAATATTCTGTTGAGACCTGCGTTTCTGAAATGCTCTTCAGTGTTTAGCTTTTTAATGAGAATCTCCGATTCACCAAATACCTTAATGTCTTTGATCCCTTTCTCTCTTGCTATTTGACAGGCTTTGAGGAGGCTAAGAATCTCCGCTTGGTTATTGGACTTCAGACCGAGGCCCCAGTAGAAAGAGTCCCGGGAAACACCATGTGGGGTGTAGATGATCCCTCCCGCGCCGGAGGCACCGGGATTCCCTTTGGACGCCCCGTCGAAAAAAATTGTGTGTATCTTTTGAGCTCTCCACCAATGCTGAAATGAGGCATCTGGTTCTCTCTTTCTCCAATCTGGATGCGCTATTTGGGGAGTGTGAAGATGCTTTCGATGTTGAGGTTCAAGAGGGCCGAGCCACCTCTTCTCTACCGGCAGAAGCGTTGGATCCTCTTTGAAGTACTGCTGTTGGGCCGCTTCCAGGAGGAATGATTTGGCTTTTGCTGCAACTTGCATCGGCGTGTGGTTCAAATCATTAAAAATCATCTGATTGCGAGCCAACCAGATCTGCTAGCAAACGAACTTGGGGAGGGCGTTCCAAACTTTGCGCCAAAATGACTTGTTTGAAATTCGGTATGGATATAGGTGACTCCATTCAGCAAAAAGATCCGAAACAGAGATCTGAGAGGGAGAATTCATTTGGAATTCCTGAAGAATGAGGTCCCAGACTTCCTTGGCATAATGGCAGTCAACGAATAAGTGTTGAGCTGTTTCAGCGTTGCACCTGCATAAAACGCACCTGTGTGGACCTGCGAATTTCCTTTTTACCAGGTTGTCACCTGTTAATATCTTGTTGTGAACCAACGTCCAGAAAAATAAATTGACTTTAGGGAGAGCTAATGGCTCCCAGACATTTTTCCAGAACGCCGAATTATACTTGCTGATCCTTGATGCTTGAAACGCACTGTACCCTTCGGCTGTTGAATACTCCCCTGCTTGACCCCATCCCCATCGATCCTTCGTGGAGTAGTGGATCGGAGCGGCCTCTTCCAGTAGATCGATCAGAATGTTTTGTTGGGGTAGAAGCCAGGCAAGGGTGCCGTGGAAAGCCCATTCGCCTCGATGATCCCATGTCGAGATGTCAAAGATGATGTGTTTGCCGGCTGATTCAAGCCAGATTCTCAAATTAGAAATCTCCTCTTTGTCAATTAGTGGGTCTCGCCCCATTATTCGATCATGCCAGAGTCGGGTGTGTTTACCGTTCCTTGGAATCCTGTACAGATATTGTTTGAAATATTTGCTGCTCTTGTAACAGAGTTTCCACAACAACGTGGTGTTGGCAGTGTTGCCCAAATGGAGGTTTCTAAATGCAGCATTATTAGTGTATTTTGATCTCAGGATAGCACTTACAGGGTGCGCTGGCTCTTGAAGCATCTTCCACAGGATTTTGCTTCCGAGGGCAATATTGACCAGGGATGGGTCTCGAATTTGCAGACCTCCCTCAGCTTTGGGTTTTTTGACAAGCTCCCAGTTTACCAAATGCAGTTTCTTATCGTTGCCCTTCCCTCCTTGCCAAAGGAAGTCTCTGAGGAGAGAGGAGATCTGATCCATAATATTTCTTGGGGCGAGCAAGAATGCTGCTTGATAAATTGTTAAGGCAGATAGCTGAGACTTTATCAATATGACTTTACCGCCTTTGGTTAACCAGTGTCCTCCCCATGTAGTTATTTTGGTTTTAATTTTGCTGACAATGTCACTTCAAAGCGACCTCTTGTTCACTCCAGAAATTATGGGGAGCCCGAGGTATTTAATCCTATCCCATTGGGAGTGCCCTTTGAATCCAAGAAGGTTAGCTATATTGTTGAGCTCTTGTTGGTCAATATTCCAACTGAAGACTTCGCTTTTTCTTTCATTTACTAAGGCTCCCGAAACTCTGCAATATTTTATGAGGACAGAGTCAAAGGCCTTCGCTATTCTGGTTGATGCTCCTCCCAATAGAAGTGAATCATCTGCGAAGAGGGCATGATTCAGGGGATTGACACTGCTGGAGGGTTTGATGCCCGGGAGGGAGCCTGACATTCTTTCTGCTTCCAGTTTTCGACTTAGAGTTTCAGCCATTAAGATATAAAGAAAGGGGTTTTGGTGGCAAGGAGGTGGTGATCTTGGGAATGTGTTAAGTCATTTATCCTCGACACTTACAGGAGGCCAAAAGTGTTAAGTGTGGGTGTTGTATACTGTTTTATTTGTAGCATTTATTTCACAAGGTTATGGTACAAAGTAGTGGGTTTTGAGAACACTATCAAACAGGCAGTTGAGGTTTTCGAAGCTGGCATGGAGGAGCAAGCTCGTGGGAGATTGGAGATAGGGCGGATTTCTCCTGATAGACGATCGACCTGCATTTATGATACATGAATTATGGGTGTTCTTGGGCAAGAAAAGCACATGATGGTGTTTAACACTTGGCACGTGGTGAAGTAATGTCAAAGAATCTGTTTTGGTTCATGGTTTAACCTCGCCTCATTGGTCTTGTTATATACAGGCCCTACTCAACACGTAGGGTGGCAGCGAGCATCAATGTTCGTAGGGTGGTGCCAAACCATTTTAACACTTTCAGGGTATGTGTTGGTGGATTGTGTTTTGTGTGCTAACCTTATTTCACAAATTGTGATCATATATGTCCTCAAACTAGCATTGAGAAGGTACTTGACGGTCTACTCGGGCTTGGGGAGGAAATGCGGTCAGTCTGGGTCTTTTGATTGTATACGATGTCATTTCGAGTTGTGTAGTTGTGTTTTTTTTTGTGATACATCCCAGTTTGAGCTTTGTTGAGGGATATAGTTACAGGTGGTTGTTATTTTGGGCGGTCTCCTCTTTGTATTAACCACTCTATCACTATCATCAACGGGGTTGTAGGGCCAGGGAAGGCCATCAAATGCATTTTGTGTGCTTTCTACATAACTCCTTCTCTGGTCCTTCTTTTGAGTTGGTTGTGGTACTCTTGTTAGCAGACTTGCAATACCTCGAACCTTCAGGCTTATCTTTCAACTACCCAGTCTTGGTTGTCGATGTCAGGTACAATGGTTCATTTTTTATTTGGTTTTAATACTATCAGTTTTCGAACTGATCAAGGTGTACTTACGATGTCTTAGGAGGAGGAATTGTTTGTGGTTCTAAATCTTATTCGGTATAGTGTCATGTTTGGTTGGAATTTTCATTGTTATGGGTATGCAGATGATGTTTACACTGGGTCTTTCTCTCCACTAGTTGTGTCTGGTCTTCTGGGTTGAGGGTTTTCTGTCTCGGTCTGACCCAACTGTTCATCGTAATTTCAATTGTGGGTTTGTCCCGAGTTTTGTTGGTTAAGTTTTATTGCAAGTTCTTTTGTTCGATGGCACCACGACAATGACTCATCAGTAGAAGAGGAGGATCATTTGTGGCGTCCTCATTCAAACAACGTCCTCTCTTTGGTTGGGAGTCATTGGAATTTTTTTATGATGTTGTGCCTCTAGAGGTTCAACATGAAATTTAATCCCTGGAGACCAGAGAATTTGGTGAAAAATGGTATCATTCAGATTCTAAGGTTTGTGAAAGGAAAATAGAGTGGGTACCAGACCCAGGCAAATGGAGAAAGCGCTAACTATATTTCCTATACTCAATATTCTCATATAGACAAATGGTCTCTCTGCTCCACATGGTGTTGAGGGACAAAAAAGCTAATAATTGGAAGTTTTTTATGGGTCAGGAGGAACTCATATACATAATGTGGGATATTAGATATGATATGGATGACATTGCGGTTCGATTGAACAAAATAGAGTGCTACATCAATTTAGATTCAGATACTAACTCCACAACACCCCATAATGGTGAAGCGATCACCGATGCTACACCAGTCAACATGGTCAGTGACTCATCAGTAGAAGAGGAGGATCATTTGTGGCGTCCTCATTCAAACAATGACCTCTCTTTGGTTGGGAGTCACTGGAATTTTTTTATGATGTTGTGCCTCTAGAGGTTCAACATGAAATTTAATCCCTGGAGACCAGAGAATTTGGTGAAAAATGGTATCATTCAGATTCTAAGGTTTGTGAAAGGAAAATAGAGTGGGTACCAGACCCAGGCAAATGGAGAAAGCGCTGACTATATTTCCTATGCTCAATATTCTCATACAGACAAATTGTCTCTCTGCTCCACATGGTGTTGAGGGACAAAAAAGCTGATAATTGGAAGTTGTTTATGGGTCAAGAGGAACTCATATACATAATGTGGGATATTAGATATGATATGGATGACATTGCGGTTCGACTGAACAAAATAGAGCACTACATCAATTTAGATTCAGATACTGACTCCACAACACCCCAGAATGGTGAAGCGATCACCGATGCTACACCAGTCAACATGGTCAGTGGTAATTTGTCTCCAAACCATCTAGTGATCATCCTTGATTGTACTTGTGCTCTTCCGCTATTTAGGTTTTTGTTTTGGGCTCTCATGTTTTATGGTTTTCTTATGTTATGTTTGTTTTCATTTCTGTAGTATGTATGTGTCGCTAGTGGTTTTCCTTCTGTAGTCATTATATATACTTACCAATACCTATTGTCTTTGTTGTACATCAGGGCAACAATTACTCTTGGTTTTGTGTGGATACTAACTTCTAGTTGACAAAGTCAACAATATGCTATAAAGAATATCAATTGTAAATTCCATTTTTAGAATATCAATAGAAATCATGGTCGGATGTTACAAAAAGAATATAGTTTTGTTTAAAAAATGGACTTTGGATTGATTCATTATGGTTATAAATAGTATATGCTACTACTTTTTCTAGGTCGAAAAATATGTAAACAACAATGGTATAATATTCTTTGTTTATGATGGTTTTTTTATATATATATATATATATATATATATATATATATATATATATATATATATATATTGGTTAACAATTGTATTAAGTGAAATTTGGTTATTTTTATTATTATTAAATGTTTAGAGGAATTGGCAATTGGGTCGGTCTCATACTCGCTTGAGATGGGGTTGATTTCAACTGCTATCACTATAACGCCTAAGTGAACCACACCTCCCCAACACGTGATCACGGGTGTTGTAACATAAACAAGTTTTGGTATTTTTGGATTTGTTTATTTTATTAAACAAATAATTTGTTGTTTAAACAGGTATATATTTCACCCTGACATCTAGTTTTAACTCTCATGTAGCTTGGGAAGTCCTTTTGAAGCTCGATTAGATTGGCGGTGAAAAAGCCATGTCGGGTCCCCCGAGTGCCCAATGTTTAACCAAGGGGGGGGGGGGGGGGGGGGGGCCGAAATTGTGCCAAAGCGGTTTACCACCTAGGCACTTGACATCCAGAGAAGTATATCAAACGACGCCCCCTCAGATACCACTTATGTGATCTGACTAGTGGGACCCTCATTGGACATCAAAGTGTCAAATGTTGCAAAGGTACAGATCCACATTTCAAGAACGTGGGAATGACGTCAGTGTAAGTGGGAGTTCGTTAGCCTTTTTCAAAAAATAAATAATAATAAAATAAAACATAAATAAATAAATAAATAAAATTTATATCCAATTAAATTTTGATGTGTTATTAATGGTTGGGGTAACTGTTAAAAGGGAAACATGGTTTCTTTTCCTCATTATTTTCAACATACTACGTAATTCCTCCCCTGAAAAATCGTTGACAATTTACAGAGCTCACATAGGCGATTAAAACTAGTTATCAAGTAATTTTTTAAGCTCATCCTATTTCTTATCTAGTCAAAATGAAGGTTAAAAAGTCACAAAGCCCTAAACTTTAGATCCTTCCCACCCTATTAATTTTCAGGATTTGTTGTTAATTGACAGGGAAGCGGATTCACATGAAACTCGTTGTGAATTTGACCATTATGAGCTCAAAGAGTAGGCATTCCAGCATGACAAGGATCAACAAGAATTTTCCTTTACCAAGGAGTCTTATTTGGCACAATTTATCATTCCTTAGACACAACCTTACCCATAATTAATTTCCTAGTGTGTCGAAAATTACCTTCCTAATAAATAAGCTATTGCATCAAAGAATGAAGTTATCTTGTTTTATATTAATCCTACATCCATTCAAAAAATGCTCAATATAGTGATGACAAATCAAACCCAACCTCTGAATGAAGACTTCCTAAGATAGTTTTATAATGAATTAACCCTTGAAGATAAATCCATTGTTTTAGAATCTTTCTTGCCTCTGAATTCTCAATTACCATAAAGTGCTCCCCCTTATACCTCAAGTATATCCCCCGAAACCTTAAGGGAAATTTAAATCAACAATTTGTTGTTTGTTAGGATATGAAGGTGGCCAAACTATAGATGATATTGTTTTAGGGTTATTAACTTCCCTTTTACCGACCAAAAAGTATTTCATTAGGTTTCACTCCAGTCGATACTTGGATGATGTTATCAATGTTGAGTTAGCACATTATAGTCTCACTAAGTCTTTTAGGTACTGTTCATTCCTCGTATATCCTTTTCTGTATTTTCAAGTCAATAAGTTTCCATATCTTCATTTTCATACTCAAGATTAGAGTGGCAATGCCATTCCTGTAATTCATTGGACACCATTGATGATGTAATATCCCCAATTTTGTGAGTATGGGAATCACTAAGGAATTTTGCCCAATTTTGGTAATATTGATTAAAAAGGGGAAAATATTGATTTATTGGAGAAAGGTGGCAAATAATATTTTATTGGAGAAATGCGACAAATATTATTTTATGGGAGACTGAGAGAAAATTAAATTTTTATTAAAAAGGTGGCAAAATCCATTTAGTGAAAAGTGGTCCCAACTAATAAAATAATATGAGAAAGGTGAATCTAGAAGTTAGAGGGAGGCTAAAGGAAGATTTATAAAAGGAGGGTGGACTCATTTGCAAAGTATCTTAATTTTCTATCATCTCTCATTGACATTGAAAGGAAACTCAAGCAAGTTTTAGACTTAAGAGTTTCAAGCGAAAGTCTAAGTTGATTTCGGTGAACTTCGAGTGCCACCCTAGTTAGCTCTCTTCCATCTTCATCGAACACTATTTTCCACCCTAGTTGAGAAAGTTTACTTGTTCATTCATGAAGATCTAATGGTGATTATTTTCTCTAGCATTATAATCTAATTTGGTTGCAAGGTTATGACATCTTCCAAGGGACGAGTTCATTTCATTTAATAGAAGGTCGAGTACCAAGATTAAGGAGATGCATTCTCAAGAAAAGTTTTCCAAGGCCGAGTACACAAATATGAGGGACAAAATTCTCTGCCACGGTTTAGATTGTATTCTTCCAAGACAATGGAGGCCAAAAATCTCTGTAACAGGGACTGATTTTCTTAGCAGAAAGAGCAGTGAGTTCATCCACGGGTAGCTGGATTTGTTGAGCTCCTAAAAATCAAATAATTTAGTGTATAGAGGGGATGAGTTTTCTTATTGAGTTTGTTGGCTGATCTTTCAAGCTTGGTAATTATCCTTGCTTGGAGGAGGAGGAAATACATTGTACATTGAAGCTAACCATTCATGTGGCCTTCTTCTGAGTTCACAGTGTTGAAGAAAGGAGAGATTAATATCATAAGAGAGGTTGTGGTTTCTTTGGTTATTGGGTAAATTTATATGCCCCACGAGTTCAACAAACTCATCATTATGGGCCGTGTTATTATAGTGAGTAATTCTGGCACCCTTTTTTTTTCTCTTTATCACTGCGTGGAGGATTCTTATACAAGTCAAGAGGCACAAGTTCACCACCATTATTGTGGTTAAGCATAATCTTGAGCATAAAGCAAATTCTGGGCATTTGTTACACCCGTGAAAATGTTATTTTATACACACCGAGTTCATAAATTACGTCCACAATGTTGCTATCCTCTATGTCTTATTTTAGTGTTGAATTCCAACAAGAAATTGCAGCACACACACTAGTGTGGGACCAATAGGTCCTAGCGATACATTAGTGTGATGGCTAAATTAATTAATTAATTTGGTGCAGTGTCTAATTTAATTTTACCTTCATTAAATTGGACAATAAAATGTAATCTTATCTGATGATCACTTGTAACAATTAATTGAGTGTGATAAACTCAATTAGCTCATGTATTTCAAGTTGAGGGTGGTTGGTGAGGCATGTAGAGTAATTCTATTAGTTATGGAGTTCGAATTGTAGTTGGTGCATTAGCTTAATGCATGTGTAATCAATTAACTCAGTTAGGTAAGTTAGAGTAAGTTGAACTAGTTGTAACTATTTGTTGCACTAGTGAGAGATGAAGTGAATTAAATATTATTTAATTCACAATCAATGATTTGCCATGCAACTGATGATTTACTAGTAATAGTTGCATGCATGTCAGTTCTAGTGGAGACCCAGTTGAGACAAAGGTTAAAGGGATGTTAAATATTAGTTGTGTGATTAGTAGGTTGCCTTCATGCAACCAGACATCAATCAGAGTGCCCATGATCCTTGCGCAGTTTTGGAAGGCCAAAATTTCTAAAGAATAGGGATTGCATTCATTAGGAATTGCACAAGCAAGGCAAGCTGTTTAGAGGTTGAGAATTGGCCAAGTGTTGGCCAGTTTTTATCCAGGACAATGTGAGATAGTTGTGAGAGTGCAGGAGACTCTTGTGAGAAGAGTGCATTGTAATTGTTTCATGATTCCATGGTTAATGTACAATAGAAGATAGAGGGGTTTTGAGCAGTAAGCCTTCCCTGGGAAATTATCTGTTTTGTGGTTTGATTTGATTCTTTCTTTACTTAATGTGATTGGCGATTGTGTTTAATTTCCACAATTGATTTGTAGAAGGATTCAATATCTAGCTTTAGTACATTGTTAGATCGGATTGAATCCATTGATATACACACGTTTGTATAATTTCTACATTTAGTTTGGCAGTTCCTTGTATATTTTATGGCTGAAGTTTATACACACACATATATGAAAAATTAGTGTTGGACACTTGGATAGTTCTCTTGTCACTATGGTGGTTGAACTTCACACTTTGTGAAAGCATATTATGGGCACATTGAACTCATTTGACACATGTACCTATGAAAGAGCCTTAAAATATAAATTAGATCCCTCATATTCTACTATTATCATTTAATTTATATATGTATTTCGATTTCCAAATTCAGGGCATGTTAGTGTTATTATTTTTTATGTGACTTGTTTAAATTATGAGTTTTAATAAAAGAATATATGTTGGACTGAATGCACTTCCATAAGCATTAAGCGATGGAATAATGTTCAAACAAACAAAGTTTGAGAAAACCACCTACAACAATTCATTCCCAATTTTTTTGAAGCAAACACTCATTGAGAAACTCAATCACTTTCCAGAATTTAGTGGTATTTTGGATCAATCCCTAGTTGGAACATTACGGTGGTATCAGGCCATAATCTTGGCCAGCTATGGGTATCCGGAAAGAACCATGGATTAAATCTATAAGAATAATGAGAATATGGTATAAATGTTTTCCCAATTGTGCAACAACAAGATGACATACCAACATTTGAGGGTTGAAGATAACAAGAGAAAAATGCCTCCTAAACAATTGCAGCAAGGGAAACAATTCATAGCTTTGTTCCAAAACTTTGAATATCTTAGCAATTATTTTATAAAAAAATAAATTAAATTGAAGTGTGGCTAAGTTCCAAGAGAGAAAAAAAAAATTACAAACCTAAGACTCAAGACCCTGAAGAAGGAGATGAAACAAGCCCTAAGACAACCCTTGAAACATCATTAGAAGCATTACATGAGGCTGCAAAAATTGAAGAAAAGCAAGGAACAACAAGGGACTCTAACCAATAGAGTGGGAAGGAGATAAAAGGGGCAGTGGTTGGAAAAGTGACATATGGGTCACCTATTGACTCACATGATCATAGGGAGTATTATAGCTCATATCTACACCATGAGGATTATAAGCTCCCACCTTTGGAGAGACATCTCAAGGCTCAAGAGATAGAGATAGTTAAGACGAGTGAATAGTCATCTTTGGGGCCAACCATCGATGGGGAGCAGAAAAATTCACATGCAACTAATATAGCTACAATACTTTCAAATAGTAGCTCTCTTCGGGCATATATAGATGGGGCTTGCAGCACTAGGTTAACCCTGCGCATTTAAGAGAAGAAGGCAAAGTTAACTAGACAACCCATATGGGATGACCAAGTCAGTAAAATAGAGCAACATGAGCTAAGTATTGCACAATATGAATATGGAGGGCTTGTTCCATACACAAGAGTTTGTGCCTTTTATCCATTCTTTGGGATAGGATGGCAAGGGATCTTGATTTGGTACCCAGTGGAATGGGTTACACTCATGGAGATAATCATAGCCTGAGAATTAGCCCAGAATGAGCCTTCAAACATCTAAAGTGTTGGGGTCCCAGGTTGGCACTGGGATACAGGAGGGGCTCTCCATCATTTAGGAGGCATGCAGGAGCACTATGGCATTAACAGGATGACTGACCTAGTGACCCAACACTAGCATTCTTTCACACTCCCATCAAAGTATTGGTCAGTGTTAGTGGTGAGTTGGGTTGAAAAAGGAGTGTGCCAACTTCAGGAGGAGACTTGGCACATTATTCATCTATGGGGCTCTAGGATGGCCAACATGCCCTATCAAGAGTTATTCAAATGTACTAGTGTGCCATCAAACATAGCATCATATGGATACATTGCTCTTCCATTGATGTATGGGGCACATGTGCCACCGAGGATCAACACAACAATGATATTCCCCTTAGTATGTGAGGATTTAGCCTGCTCAAGTCTACTAAGACATATAGGGATATATGACTCACATCGTGGTGGGTTCATGAGAAGAGTGGTTTATGCATTACCACATGTGGGATACCATACGATACAGGGTGGTACGGTAAAAAGAATTGGTATCTAGTGGTACATAAATATATGCCATAGTGTTCGATGTTATGCAGAGGAGTGTGGGGGTGCGTAGCTGTGTGTAGTGGTGTATGATGTTGCAAATGGAATTTCAGAGTGTTACCTCCGAATAGATCTCCTGGTAAGGACATTAGGCACTCCATGGGGTTTGGATTACCTAGGATTGATGAGGGAACAGATGAGCATCTGTTGGTCATACCTCTCGACACTCACATGTTTATATATCCTTCCCAATGCTTACAGTCACAAAGGGCTTGGTTGTTGTCCCTTAACGCTCTTGGCATGAGCAACAAGATGCAGGTGGCTCACTTGAGACAGTCAGATGGGACTCAGTAAACTAGGAGAGAGATTTCCTAGTCGTGGCATATGGTTTGGGCACAATTTGGCAGATGCCAGCTTGGGGATGGCATGATCTACTACAGGGGTAGCATACGCTCCATCCTTGAGCTCACACTTAGGGATATGTGTGAGACACTTTGGGCAGGACATTATGAGGTGTTACAAGAGCATATACAATGGGTGGTGAACCTTTTTACTGAAGGATGTTTAGACTCCAAACAATATTGGGGTGCACTAACAGGAGACAGGATAACAGTTCTCAGTATGTGGTATGGAGGACACAGGGCAGTTTAACATGCACCAAATTGATTCATGATACATGGAGTCTCTATATTGATAGCATGTAGGGACCAAGGACATGACACAAATGGCTAGTTGTCAGGGCCATGTCGCAGCAGAACTGGCTATGGGATCCAGGGATTCAGTTAGTTAATTGTTCACTCTATTTCATGATGAGCTGAGTCATGGCAGAGATTGATCTAGATCACTCCTATGTTGACGCATGGAGGATCATCGAGGCCTTCATCTTATGGCAAGGCAGGTTTTGCCTGTTGTTGCTCAGGATAGGGATTAGATTTGGATGAGTGAGCTTTGTATATTTGGAGATGCCCAAGAGAGATGTGCTTGGCCTTTACAGGTACTCTGCTAGTAGGTTCCTGAAGAAGAGGAGACAGTATGAGTACCATGGGTAGTCAGTCATAGTTAGAGTGATGCAACGTCAACATGGCGGTATCCTTTTTAGATTAGCATGGGACCTCAACATTATAGGGCTTTGCAATTCAACTATCTCAAGGAATGAGTTGGTCTTTATAGGGGGAGGTCATGTAGATCTTCCATTAGGTTTCAATTCTACGAAGAGTACTCACCCTCTTGTGATTCGTTGATGACTTGGGGCACTACACTAGTATGATAGGATGAGCATCCAAAGCAGATTATGGAGAGCTCGTGTGGGCGAGGATTCTTCTCCACTTGGGTTGGATTGCATCTTCAAGAGTCTGCTTTTGCAGGACATGAGATTGGGTTCTCTATAGAGCAAATTCTTGAAGAGTTGATCAAGATTCTACATTATCAGGGTGCTCCACTTACTGCCAATACGCAAAGTCTTTTTGGCGACTATGTCTTGTTGGAGGTTGACTCAGGATCATAGTATCGTGGGATTCCTTTATGACAAGGTAATGCATGGTTTTGGGGAGACTCAATGGCACATTTGGGACCTTCGTAATGTTTGTGGTGACAGTTGGGTCAACCGAGAGGGTGCGCTTTTTCGAGCATTGCTTAAGGACAAGCAATTCTTAGCGGGGAGGACTATAATATCCCCAATTTTGTGAGCATGAGAACCACTAAGGAATTTTTCTCAATTGTGGTAATATTGATTAAAAAGGGTAAAATATTATTTTATTGGAGAAAGGCGGCAAATAATATTTTATTGGAGAAAGGCTGCAAATATTATTTTATTAGAGAATGGCACAAATTAATATTTTATTAAAAAGGCGGCAAAAACGATTTAGTGGAAAGTGGACCCCACTAATAAAATAATATGAGAAAGGTGAATCTAAAAGCTAGAGGGAGGCTCAAGGAAGAATTATAAAAGGAAGGTGGACTCATTTGCAAAGTATTCTATTTTTCTATCATGAAACTCAAGCTAGTTTAGTACTTAAAAGTTTCAAGCGAAACTCTAAGCTTATTTCAATGGAATTTCAATGCCACCCTTGTTACCTCTCTTCCATATTCAGTGGATGCTATTTTCCAAGTTAGTTGGGATAGTTTACTTGTTAAGTCTTGAGTACCTAATGGTGATTAATTGCTCCAACATTATAATATAATTTGGTTGCAGGTTTACACCATCTTCCAAGGGACGAATTCATTACTAGAAGACCGAGTACCAATATTATTGAGATTGCATTCTCAAGAAAAGTTTGCTAAGGTCAAGTACACAAATCTAAGGGACGAAATTCTCTGCCAAGGTTCAAATCGCATTCTTCCAAGATAGTGGAGGCCGAAACTCTCTGTAATAGGGACATATTTGCTTGGCACAAAGAGCAGCAAGTTCATCCACGAGTATTTGGATTAGTTGAGCCCCTGAAGGTTGAATCATTTATAGTATAGAGGGGACGAGTTTCCTTATTAAGTTTGATGGTCAAGTTTTCAAGCTTGGTCATTATCCTTGTTTGGAGGATGACGAAATATAGTATACGCTGAAGCTAACCATTCCTGTGCCCTTTTTCTGAGTTCAGAGTGTTGACGAAAGAGAGATTCACATCATAAGAGAGGTTGTGGCTTCTCTAACTATTGGGTAAATTTATATGCCCTACGAGTTGGGTTGTGTTATTATAGTGAGCAATTTCAACACCCTTTTTTTTCTCCGTATCACTGCATGGAGGAATGTTATACAAGTCAAAATGCATGAGTTCACCATCATTATTGTGGTTGAACATAAAACTGAGCATAGAAGAGATTCTAGGCATTCGTTTCACCTATAACAATGTTATTTTGTACACACGAGGTTCATAAATTATGTCCACAATGTTGCTATCCTCTATATTTTATTATAGTTTAGAAATTCCTTATATATTTTATGAGTGTAGTTCATAAACCCTCATATAAAAATCAAAAACCATTCATAATATTTAATATCCAAATTTCCTTAAAAACCAACCAACTTAAAAACTAATATTAAATTAAATAAATTAATTACAAGATTCTTACACTAATTATTTAAAAAAATGATAACCACTCAAGAAAAATAGAAAAAAAAAACAAATATTAAAAAATTAATAACCACTTAAGAAAAATAGTAAAATAAAACAAATATTAAAAAAAAAAAACCAACCATTACACAAATTAAATTGAGACAATAAATAATGAAAACACGCTTTAAACTTCAGAGTTTCAATCCTTTTATATATATACACTATAACAATGAAGGAAGGATTTGGGATCATCGCAACGTCATTATTATATATTATATATATTGTATCTAGAATTATGAATGAGGGATTTGGAAAATTTATTTGTACACTTCAAGTACCAAACATGAAAAACCTTGCGATGAAGATTCTCTCGAAATTCCGAAATAACAAGTTTCCATCGTAATTTTATTTTTAAAAACATTAATGATCTCAACTGCCATGGCTATGATTTCTCTACTTTATATAAGTAGTGTATTGTTTTATGACATGAGGACCTTAACCACTATAGCGACAGGAACCTTTTATGAAATTTAACCTGACGGATACTAATAGGGAATCATCTTTTCAAAGTTCCCACTTCATCCGCTCAAAGTTTTCGAGTCGAAAATGCATAATATTTATAATATTTGATACTTAAGTCGGAGGTTTCACACGGTTTTTTTTTTTTTTTTTTTTTTTTTTTTAAGGTCAGAGGCGTTTTTTAAATCAAGTTTTCGAGGCTGAGAAGTTTTATTTTGGCCTTTCAAACCAATTATATTTGACCAGTTTGAACTAATTACACAACGGGTCCCAGAAGGTCCGTCAATGCCGTAAAACACAAACATGGAGCGTAAAAGTGACCAGCCCAGCTCGGTGACAAACCCTCGTGAGCAAAAAAGTGGATGCCAGAAACCCTCTCCCTTGGCCTTTCAAGATCCCACTCTCCCCCACAACATATCTCCACGCCTTCCCCTTCTTCCGCGGCTTTTAACTTCTCTGTTCACAAAACCCTCTTGCCCACTCGTGCTAAATTCTAAATTTAGCGGCGCCTCTTCTTATTCTTCGTCTGCTTCTGCCGCCGCTTCTGGTTTCGCCCTCGACAGATCCTCATCGCAGGTTCGATCCGCGCGGCGTACCAACCGCTTCATCTTCAACTGTTTCCGCCCTCGCCAGATCCTCGTCGCAGGTTCGATCCGCGCGGCGTACCAACCGCTTCATCTTCAACTGTTTCCGCCCTCGACAGATCCTCGTCGCAGGTTCGATCTGCGCGGCGTACCATTACACCAAAACGAGATGCCCCCAAGTTCATTCCCTGTGCTGGTGTTCACCGACGAATCATCCAGGTTCGTTCCGTTGCAGTCTTCATAGAAATACTAATAATTCATCTTCTACGCATTCTCAGCTAAATGCGAGGAGATATGCCATGACGAATTCGTTGGTAAGGATCGGCGGTGTGGAAGGCGAATGGGTGAAAAGAACCCTCACAGCTCTCATACGCCCCTCCAGGACTTAGGGTAACCCCGTTAACTCGCAGTCGGATTTTGTCTCGGCCAAAGTGGTCTTAACCGCGGCTACACTTGCCACCGTCGCGGCAACTGCGAGCGCGGAGGCCAAGAAGAGGGCCATGGAGGCCAGAAGGCTTTGGTCGCAGTATTGTCTGCTCATTGTTCTGGCCAATGTCTGTCAAATTTTCTGTACAGGTCTCCAAGTCTTCAAATACCGAACCTATTGTCAGAAGATGTAATAGAATAATAGACAGTCAGATCAAATTGGCACTAATTACAGAGCAAACCCAAAAATATGTCAATATAGTGAGAAACAACCATGATTTCAGGGGCTTTGACTCATTTCCATTTTATGGTTGCTTTATAAGGGTTGGACCAGACCTGCTAAGTGTCGATGACAAACTCAACATACCTTGTAAAACATAATGTTTGTGAAATCTTGGGATTCTCTTCACCAAGCACTGCTGCATGAGACCCTCCGCATCTGTATACTCTTGGCATTTGTGAAGCCTCTGATATTCACCAAAAAATTATGTTGATGTAGTACATGATTTCATTTCAAGATTCAGAATCAGTATACAAATGGATGGAAGCATAAGGCATTACTTAATACGAAAGATAAAATATCTTTGCTATTAAGTTGAAGAACAAATACATTAAATAAAAGTTATTATTGATCATAAAGATTAGTTTCTATCTGAATCATTGACAATTGATCCAGTACTGAATTTGGATAAAAAGTCATGGAACTTTGGAATTCCGATGACTCTGCTACAACCTTTTACCAGCAAATCCACACAAGTTACACTTTGATCACTCATGCGACCAAGCTAATGCACAGTTAGGACCTATCAATTTTTTTCTCGAAAGATTTCATTATTCTGCCACTTGTTAGGAACCAGAACCAGTAACTGATTCACACAAATACCAATATTGATAAATTTCATTATTCTGCCACTTGCTACGAACCAGTAACTGATTCACACAAATACCAATATTGATAAAAGTGTGAATAGTACTAATTAATACATAACTTCAGAGAATAACTGCAAAAGGATCAAAAGGGAATTCACAAATCATGAGGAGAAAACTTACGTTTACACACAAACACAAAATTTGGAAAAACAAAAATAGTGATTCTGCGGGAGAAACACAAATACCTGGTTAAGGCAAGCTATCCGAAGTTCTGTGGAGGAAATCTCATTAGTGTGTTGATGGAGAAGATCGTTTAATTTGCAGGAAACAGTACCCAAATGGTCTACGGTGCTTACCATAGCATTCAATACATAATCTTTCAAATTCTCCAGAATCCTGACCAGGACAACCCCATCTTGACATAATGAATGAAACTATATTTGAACTGAATCTAAAAATAAACATGAAAGTAAGAGTAACTAGCCGTATTTTGACATACATCTGTTTGTGATCACTGTTAAGGCAGGAAAACTCATAGCATTCCGCTGCAGAGTAGAGTTGTGGCCTCAAGTTCTTTAGCTCCTGTGAATACCACTTTACCATTTTCATATATTTGTAAATCGAACAAAACTTATGGATCAATTTCAACTAGAATCAAACGAGAAACATGGGCGGGTACCTGCAGACTGTGGAGGAAATGCCTGCTCTGCTGCATTGATATCTCATCATAAGTAATGGGCTCTTCTTCCTCCTCCTCGGGTGTAGAGGTAAAGGGAGGCGCACCTCGATCTTCTGCCATTGCAATCTCTCCTCTGACTCTACGGCGCTCACTCCACTCCACTTTGGTGCTTTCCTGGTGGCTGTGGCTATTTAAAGCCAGAAATTCAATGAATTCACGGGGAAAGTGAGCTTGGCATTGTTTTGGGTGGTGACTGTCACAAGATTTTGTGTGTAGCTTTTTATTTCTGGGAGGTGAGGGTGGGAATTGGATGATTGATTTGATTGCACCGATGGCCCTACAGCTACACCTCTTTTGAAATTGGAATTTGGGAACCCTGCAAATTATGTCTAACAAAAGGCGGGTGACACAAAGAAGCCGACACCCAATGGAGTTTTAATTTTTTTTTGGGAAGGAACAATGTTTTTTCCTTCTATGTTTAGGTAAGAAATAACCATAAACATTCGGATGTTTCTTTTATGACTGGAAAACCAGCCGTAGATGGTTTGACCATTATGGGAAGCACTTAGATTTTTTTGGGTGATTTTTTGGGTAGATTTTTTTTATTTAAATTTTTTTAAAATTCGGCAAAAATTTATTGAAATTATATGTTTAATCTGTAACCTACACAATCCAATCCAACTTCAATAGAGATTTCACCTCAAAATTTTCCAAAAGATCAAAAATTCAAAAAAATCTATAACTCCTTTCCATTTGAATATACTATCTTAACAAATTAGAACTTATCCCAACTGTTTCTTTGTGCCTCTAAAAAAAAGTTGAACTCTGGTATCTAGATGACCATATACTATCTTGACTAACTTGAACTTATCCCAACTGCTTCTTTGTGTCTCCAAACAAAATTGAACTCTGGTAGATGGCCAGAAGGTTCAATTGACTCATTACTAACACTCCCTTTTAAAAGACAAACACAAACAATTACTTCCCAAAAAGTTAAAAAATTATATTTTTCAACTGTATTTTCTAATATGTTCTTTTATCAGAGAATTTTTCTAATATGTTCACAGGTCTCACATCAAAATTTTATTTTGCGAAGAAATAACGGTTTCTCAAACTCTGTTCACATAAGAAATTTGTGCCATATTTGTATCTGATCTCCGTCAAGACTGGATTCTGGGATGGTTTTCTGAAGCAAAACTTGAATTTGTGTTTTTAATATGTCCACTGCAAAACATGATTAAGGACTCAGGACTTCGCCTAAGGATTTGGTCGTATCTATCCAAAACCCTGTAGCGAAAAATAGCTGCTCATGCATTCATATTGTGAATATATTAAGCAACCATGCTACGGATCTCCCGAGGGGATTCAGGCATTACTCACCAGCAGAAAATCAGAAAAAATCTAAGAGACCGAATTGTAATATATATATGTATATATATTCATTTGCGTTCCATTTTTCATTTCTTTGTTCAGTCGTCTCCGTCAGTGTTTGTATGTCAATTGCTTGGGAACATCAATCACTTAGCTGTGTATTGCCGAGTATTTTTCTTTCTGAAACATAAAGTTATTAGGTTTTTAGGGATCTGCTTAAGTTTCTTAAAAGGTTCCTGAGATTTTAAGGAGTGTGTTTTTTTTTTGGTTGTTTCTCGGTAACCATAGAAGAATAACAATATCAAGTTGTAATTATTTTGATATTTTTTTTTAAGAATTTATTTAATGTTATTTTTAAAAAAAATTAAAAAAAATTAAATTTATTTGGTATATATTTTGATTTTGATTTTGATTTCCATTGATATGAGATATTTATGTTATTCTAATTTTTTTCTCAAAACTAATCTTTTGCTACATTTTTTTAGCAAATATAGAAACCCAAATTTTGATCTTATTTTATTGCCAATATATTTCACTTCTTTATTACCTTCCACATTGGTAACTCCTCCTCCCTGCATTCTTTGGGCCTCTCTGTGCAATTGTTAATTTATTAGTGTGGGTGGTCAAGATGTAAAATGCTTACATCGTGATTCAAAGAAAGAAAGAAAGAAAGTAGCTAAAAATAGCTTATGGGACGGATTGCTTCTCCATTTGGCTCTTGTATTCGGCCCTTTTCGGGGGAAGTTTTACAATAACTGCTCCTAGCTTATCGACAAACTCTTCGCTGAATAGATTATCCCAAGAATTAGCTGCCAGAATACCTGTGTAATTTTCCCTACTGTGTTTGAAGGCCTCACATTCTAAAATGAAATGTTTTTCTTTTTCCACTTTTCGGGAAGAGAAAAAAATGCATACTCTTTCCTCCCACATTTCTTTTGGCTTTTTCTAGCGCCCTGTTTCACAACGTAGTTGATGAGAATTAGTCCTTAATTGAGCAATAAGAATTTTAGATCTCCAAGAAATATTGGTCCCGATGTATGCCTTTTGCTGATGGTTATGAGTGGGGTTAAACTCTTCAATGTAGTACTTCTTCTTTCTCCCTAGCTCTTTCTCCCAAGTACGTTTATGGAACTTATCCATAACACAAGTTTTTATCTCTTTAATGTTTGTAGGATACATGCTCAAGCAAATACCCCATCTACTAAACTATTTGTTATTTTGCCGCATCCAAGTCTTCATTCTTTTGCACAATTTGTCACTAAACACAACCTTAGGCCATTTACCTTCTTCCATTTGCTCAATTTTTTTCAAATACCTTATGACTTGCACCATAGCAATTGCTTCAATAGGAACATTCCCTGTTTCAATTAACAAAATAGCATAAGGAACTGCACTTTTAATTTTGAATTTGTTTGTAATCAAACACTGTTGAATTTTCACAATTTGTTTCCCCACTACATCTCGGTTGTGCAGCTGGCCCACAATTCATAACCATAGAGAATCACTGGAATCACTAGAAGCCCAAAAAGAGTTAGAGTGGTTTTCCAGTCCCACAACTCTGCCTCTCTACACCTGTTTTGAAGAGCATAAAATGCTTTCCAACCCCCTAAAGTTCTTTTCTTCTACAACCATTCCAACTTAAATTTCTATTGAAGTCAATTCCGAGGTATTTGTAGTCTGCAACTTCTTCCAGAATGCTGCCTTCAAAGTAGAACTTATGCTGGTTATGCTTTCTTTTGTTAGAGAAAACCACTACTTTCGTTTTGCTAATATTGACTCCACTACTTTCGTTTTGCTAATATTGACTTGCATCCCCACCCTTCTACAAAAATGCTCAAGGGAACATAAGTGCTCTTGCAAACCAAGAGCCGATTTAGCAATCAATATGAGGTCATCTGCGTACAAAAGAAGCCTTATAACGAACTTGCCCAAATGGATACCGTCACCCCCTTGCAAATTTAGCCACTCTTCAAGCTTGTCAATATATGTAATATCCCCAAAAGGGAATAACCAGTAATAAACAGAAATACACCAATACAGATATAGAAAATATAATACTGAACCAGATCACTGAATCATAGCACATGGAATACCAGAAACTGAGCCATTTTATTAATCAGAAAGTACATAGAGAGGAGCACAATAAATCAGAGTAAGTGCACTATCCTTGCCACAGGCAAGTGGAGACCCTCTCAACGAGAAAATCGTACACCCAACAAGAACCGACGTCCTAGGCACTCCCTAACGGTAGATATTCTTGGCCATCTGCGCAGAAATTTGTCGGAAACGATAAATTCTTGGTCTCCAGCTACCAAACCCTCCACAACCTTTATCTCTGCTAATTGTAGTATGACACCAGATAGAGTACCAGTCACCAAATCCTCCGGACAAATGATCCCCGGCCTCGGGAAGGCTAAGCTTATTTGTTGAACTGCTTCTCCCAAGTCGGATGGAGATCGGCGATCTAAGTGGATGCTCTGAACACTCGGATCCGGCCAGTCCCGGAAGCCTCCAAACCCGGATGCGTCCTTCCCTTCTGATGCGTCCTCCTATCGGATGCGCCACCAAACCCGGATCTATGCAGATCACAATGATATCTCTTCAGATCTACAGCCTCTAGGGCTGGATCTGATGTTAACCCTTCAGATCTGGACTAGATCTGCCAATATTTCCTCAGATCTGCAACTCCCCAAGATGGATCTAGGGCTAACCCTCCAGATCTGCAAGATACAAGACTGGATCTGCAAGTGGCTGCTCAGATCTACCCTTTCCAAGATTGGATCTAACAATAGGCCTTCAGATCTGCAACCCTTCCCTTCAGAAATGGACAACGTCCTCCCTTCCAGATTTGATAGCGTCCTCCTCCTCACTGGACAGCGTTCTCCCTTGCCAGAACTGGACAACGTCCTTCCTAGGACAGCGTCCTCACCCTCCTGAATAAAACTGCGTCCTCTCTCTGGATGAGACAACGTCCTCTCCTCAATGAACTGCGCAGCCACTAGAGGGCTTCTCCTCCTCAGATTTGCTTCAGAAACTGCTGCTGCTCTGCTACTGGAACTGAAAAGTGTCCTCAGAACAAACCTTACTAGGGCGGGCACTCGAAGTCCCCCGAAGCTAAGGGTGAAACCAGAAAACCTTACCAGGGCCGGCACTCGAAGTCCCCCGAGGCTAAGGGTGAGATCTCCGACCGGAGACACTCGTGCACTAAGCAGTGCTGCAGACCGACTAAACAACCGGCGTGCTGAAGCAGACAAAGTCTAGCTATCAATAAGAATATCAAATCATGAATGATCCAAATGAGGTGAGAACCTCTCCTTTTATAATGCCAAACTCCCTCCAAAACTTAACTCTCCTTTGACCTGCGCAGTTTACCTTGGGTCAGCCTGATGCCTCCCCCATCATAATCATGTGGACCCCCAAGGCCCCCTCTCTAAGTTATAACGTCCATCTACTAGGAAAAGAACACTTTATTAATAAAGTGAGGTGACTAAAGTGAGGTGACCCCTCTTATTTCTCACTTTATTTGTTATTTCTTGCTAAAGCGGTAAAATAAAGCAAAAATGAAATATTCCAATTAGCAAGGCTAATTGGGAATATTACAGTCTCCCCCGGCAAAACGTTGCTTGTCCTCAAGCAACTGAGGTGATGGATGCTGTAAAGTCTGCTCGCTCCACCAAGTGGCATCCTCATCCGACAAAAATTGCTTGTTCTCAAGCAATGCTTGAACAAGCCCACTCTCTAGCTGATGCTCCCTGCCAATACTGCAAACTGTGCCTGGGTCCCACTGAAACCTCTCTGCCTCCTGCATCACCCTGATCTGAAGGGACATCTCAATGCCAGGATCCCAAACTGGCCTCTCATGGTACCATCCAATCAATAGTCCTCCCGGATCCCATCGCCACTGTGGCCAATAATCGCACAAGTCCCCTGGCTCGGACTGCTCACTGCCTCTGGCTATGACTGAAGACCATGACCGCTGCTGCTCTGCATCTATGACTGTGTAAGCTGTCCCATCAACTGTGAACCAACTCGTCACCTCTCTCCAATCAAGGCATGGAGTCGAAAATATAATGAGGAATATCTCCCTCCGGTGGATCTTCCATCTCCCAGCAATCATCCAGACAAAATGAGCCACCTCCCAGCAAGGCAACTCCTGAAAATCTCCTTCCACCTCGAGAGCTGGTAATGAGGGTGGGCTGAAAATATGAACTTGGCAAGCATCATAGCTTACCGCATGCTGTCCTTCCCTCCACTCATGACAAGTGTAGAGTCTATGCTGATCCTGGGCTGCAAAATCATTGCCCTCCAATGGCAAAGTGAAAAACAATCCACCATAGAAGGTTCCTCTATCAATGAAGAACAAGCTGGCCCAAAACAACCCGTCCATGAAGAATATGACATGGTCATCATGGATCACCCTAATGGGATGTTTGCTGAAGGTTCTACATGAGGATACATAATGCAAACAATCTCTCACAAGGGTACAACGCAGTCTCACCCACTGCAATCTCAGACAATTACATGGCAAGCAATGTACAAGATTCATCACATCTACTAATGGATAGTAAATGGCTGAATATGACAACAACATAAGGCCAAACACTTGCCCATAGCTGTACAATGGATGAATATCAATCTCATGGCCCACCTCAAAAGAGAACATATATGTAGTAGTGGTGGTCATGCCTCCTCCCATGCTCCTATTAGAACATGTAGTGCCGAGAATACTCAAAGGCACATTCAGCTCATGTATCTCTCTCAGAATCAAGCCTCCCATACAAATATGACCAAAAGCTGGAAGTAAGATGGCACATGGATCCATAAATGAGTCCTCCATAGTGTTTTGGCATGCTATGAAGAAGAATGGATCATGTGCTGCAAGAAGATAATCCTTCTCATGCTTGGAAACCCAAGTCAAGAAGAATATGCCATAGATGTCTCTATCATCATTACCTCCTCTCTGTGCAACAATTATGAAGTGATCCTGGGACCTATGGGTTATAGATCCACCATATCTCTGCTGCGCACACTCCATCCATAATGTTCTGCTCCAAGGTGACAACGCTGGGGGCTCATGAGCTCTTGTCAATACAAGACTCCATTCTTTGACATGCTCCTTGTCAAAGACTCCTCTAATACTGCTGCAACAAGTGTGGAATACTTCCCAGGATGGAAGTGCTTCCCCATCAAAGACCATGGAGATAGTGCCATCTCCTCCTCCTGCTACATCATACAAAGTGTGAGAGCAAATCTGCCCTTGCTCTCCCAAGAACAAACCAAGCAACAAGATATTGGGTTGCCTCTCCATACCTCCATCAAACCACTCATGTGATGAAGACACAATGAATGATATGAGTAACACATCAACACCATGCATCCATACTCTATGCTGCTCAATGACGCAAGTATCCATCCATCTTTTCCCCATCCTCCTACTCTTAGGAAGAGTGTTTGCCAAGTGATGGCCAAACTCTTTCAAGAGTAACCAGCGCAGCCAAGCCTCCTGCTGCCTGGTGTCATAGATCTGCAAATAGCCTCCTAGCTCTTTGCTCATCATCCCCATCTACTCAATCACTTGTGGATGCCTCCTTCTCCTCATCCTGGTACTCCTCCCATGAGGGCTATCATCCCCCCAAATCAAATTTCTGATTTTGTACTTCATGGGATTTTGAAGTATAAACTTCTCAAGGATCAATGAGACCCTATCAAGAATCAAACAGGTGGTAGGCAAAAACCTCCCATCATGATGTGTATGGCTCAAGGGATGTCCAACACAAGCATGAGAGATGTTATCCATCCGAAGATGTCCTCCATCCTCTATCTGCTCTTGCGAGAAGGGAACCAAATCATTGTGTTCCATAGCCCGCTCCACCGAGTACCAACTCAAAATCTCTCGCCATCCAATCTCAACACGTGGCTGCTGTATTCTGTGCAACTCTGATCGTCTCATACCACCATCCAAGTCAACATATGAGACCTGACTAGGTGGCTTTGCCTCTCTCTCTCCAACGGAAGGAGATGACCCAACAACACTACTAGTCCCATCCATGCATACCTGAAGGGGAATGATCTGATGCTGCAATGTGCCCTCAGGTTGTACCATCAGGTAATCCAGTTGTTCCCCAATGCGGACCAACTTGGTCGCCGACTGGGCACAAGTCACTCTCATACCCTCCAGCTCCTGGTCCTGCAACAAAATGGTCTCTCGTACTGACGCGGCCTTCTCCCTCAAAACTCGAAGGTCCGTCCGAAGCCGATGATACCGCTGTCTGCGACCATCATCCGATACCTCTGTATCCCCTAGTGCCTCATCGATAATGGATATATCTCCTGACACCTCACCCATCTGTTGTGTGCTGCTACCATCCGAAGACTCGGACACGGCTCCAGTCTTCACCTCACTGGATGGCTCTACCGGGGTAGGCTCTATCTCCTCCACTACGATATCAACCGGCACGGTCAAGGAGGGCTCTAATGAGGGTGAGTCCTGTGTCACACTAGGTGTATCCTCGAACTCCCTGCAATCCTGTGTGTCCTCATCCTCCAAGTGCGAGGTAACCATTTTAATGGTTTTCCTCTCCGATACTCGGTCAAGCTGGAAAGAGGTATCCAACTTGTCCACCCAAGCTCTCCCTGAGCGCTTGGATGACCTGTCAAATGTCGGTAAATGGAATCTGCTCGCTGCACGGTGACTATCACGGTGGGAGCCACGTCCCTTGTGTCGCTCCTGCTCATAAGTCTTGCCGCCACATCTGAACTGGATATATTGATTAAGAGGAAAAGCATCCATGAAATTCCTCTCCATGCTCCGCTTAACTGCAAACAGGGCTCCATGAGCCAGATTCACCTCTCCGGTTCCGTTCGCTCCTCTTCCTCTACCGAAAAGTAGGCATGGTAGAGCTCCATGTTATCTACGGGAGTCGATCTTCGTCGTCACAATGGGAATAAAGATCCGCATGTAACCAGACGCCCCCGATCCTTCCCCCACCCGAAAGACCCTAGGGGTTTCTTTCTTCGCGTCCCCTCTCGCAACCTTTCTCGGGTTACCTCCCCGCATGAATGCATCCATCTTTGCATCCATCTTCATCAACTTCACCAATCCGCAAACATGGCCCATTGGATTCCTTCCGCCGACTGGCCTCCCTAAATCTCCTCTTATCCACATCACCTCGCCACGCCTCTTCGCTATAAGTCTACAGCTCCTCGTAAATCGCACTTCGCCGTCGCAAACCACCGTGGCTTAACTCTTCAACCTCCGATTTATCCACCGAAACTATTCGAAAATTCCAGAATTGGGAAAGTGATCCTCGCCCAAAAACCTTAAAAACCCGTAAACGTTTTTTCCTAATTCCAAAATCAAAATTCATCTTTTCATTGGCCCTTTTTCCAACTCTGTTTCTGAATTGCAACCGCTTTATGCTCCGTATGATTTCTTTTCTCGATGTCATGCATCACACAACAGAGTTGTATTCATACTGATACCACGGTATTATCCTCTAAAAAAGGGAATAAATCCGCAATAAAATGGTAAATACACCAATACGACATAGAAAATATAATATCGAACTGTATCATCGAATCACAAAGACATGGAATACTGTAAATCGAGCCATTTTATTAATCAAAGCACAGAGGAGCACACAAATCAGTGGTGACCTATCCCTGCCCTAGCAAGTGGAGACCTCCTCAATGGGTAAAAATGGCCGCAACAAGGACAACGTCCCACTGTCCAGGGCCAGACAACCGCACGTACTGGGTCAGACTGATAATTTCATTGGTTCTGAATCGCAACCTCTATTAATGAAAAATCGTTGTCTCTGCTTTAGTGACAATGTTAAGAAGGTCAGATAGAGTACCAAATACCAAATCTCGAGACAAATGATCACCTTCTCGAAGGCGGAAAACGCCGTTGAGCCTGCTTCCCAACCGTCGACTGATCAACGTCCCCACCAAGTGGATCTGCTCTCAACACCCGTATCCACGTATCCGGCTTCCAAACCAGATTGCTGCTCTTCCCCCGATTCGTTGGCCCTCCCTATCGGGACCAAGCCACTGAACCTTCTGTCTAAGGCTAGATCCGACACATCTCTTCGTATCTGTCAAACTTGTGGCCGGACTGACAGCAACCCTTCGCATCTCGGACTAGATCTCGCCAATATTTCGCATCCGCAACCCCCAAGATGGATCTAGGCTAACCCTCCGGGATTCGAAAGATATGCACACCGGATCTGCAAGTGGCCGTTTCGGGATTTCACTCTCTTCGAAGATTAGACCAATAACAGCTCAGATTCGCAACCCTTCCTTTCTAAATGGACAAAGGTCTCCCTCCCTTCCGTATTTGATAGTCTCCCTCCTCACTCACTGTTTCCTCGCGTAACCGGGACCGTTGCTCCTTCCTAGGACAAAGGCCCCACCTCCGAACAAAACCGTCCTCTTCCTGATGTAGACAAAATGGGCCCTCTCCTCAATGAACCGCGCGCACCACTAGAGGGCTCTCCTCGGGACGGCTTCGCAACCGTCGCCGCTTCGTTTAACGGAACCGAAAAGTGTACCTTAACAAACTTTATTAGCGTACTCAAGTCCCCCGCTTTACAGAACGAAACCTTACTGTGAGCCTGCATGGTGACTCAAGTCCCCTGAGGCTAAGGGGTGAGATCTCCGAATCGAGACACTCGTGCACTAAACAAAGGTCGTTGGCACTCACTAAACAACCCAAGGTACGGCTGCATAAAGTCCAGCTATCAATAAGAATATCAAATCATGAATGATCCAAATGAGGTGAGAACCCCTTCTCCCTTTTATAATGCCAAACTCCTCCAAACTTAACTGCTACCTCCACTTCCTTTGACTCGCAGCTTTACCTTGGGTCACTCGATGCCCCCCATCATAATCATGTGGACCCCCAAGACCCCCTCTGGGTTATAATGCCCATCTACTAGTGAAAAGAACACTTTAATAATAAAGGAGGTGACTAAAGTGAGGTGACCCCTCTTATTTCTCACTTTATTTGTTATTTCTTGCTAAAGCGGTAAAATAAAGCAAAAATGAAATATTCCAATTAGCAAGGCTAATTGGGAATATTACAATATATAACCCGTAAAAGGGTAGGAGACAATGGGAAACCTTGCTTGACCCCGATATCGCTTCTAAAACTTTCAAAAATGCCAGCTGAAGTTCTGATTTTGACTTTCACCTCTTCATACAACCTATGCACAGCTGCTCTCAAATGCTTGGGAACCCCGAGTTCCTCCATTTTTCCCCAAAGCTTATCCCTAGGAACCGTGTCAAAGGCTTTTCTGAAATCAACAAAGCAACAGAAAACTTCTTCCTTTTTTTCCCAAACTTTTTCAATGATGTGCCTTAAAGTTATACAATGATCAACTATGGAATGTTTAGGTCTAAAACCTGCTTGCCCTTTAGCACGTTTATCTCTTTCTTCTGCCCACTTGCTGATTTTCTTTTCTAACATGCTTCCAAATAACTTTGCAAACAAGGGGTTTATCATTATGGTTCTATAATTGGAGGGATTATTGATGTCACCACTCTTGAAAAGAGGTATTGCCATACTAGTTGTCTAATCCGTGGGGAACCCTTGCTGTAAGCTGTTGTTGAAAATTTTTGTGATGTGAGGTGAAAGAATTTTTAAGCCCCACTTTAGATACTCTGCTTGGAGTTCATCTAAGTCTTTTGCTTTTCCAGCGCCCAACTTCTTGATACCCATCTCTACCTCTTGCACCGTGAAGAGTTTTGTGTCTGTGTTGACCAAGGGAGGAGGGTCAACCTTGGGATCCTGCTCATAAGATTGTCTTGCATAGTCGAACCATTTAGAAGCTGTAATGTTGTTTTTAGTTTGCACCTTTTTCGGTTGGAGCTCCTTCTAGAATAATTTGGGGTTATTTTTCCCAAGGAAGATTAGTTCTTCTCTCCTCGAAACCATGAAATCAACCTTTTTCTTTCTTACTATCTGCTTGTAAGCTTTGAGCTTTATGTTATCCTTGTCTGATTCCTTCCACCTTCTCCTTGCCTTTATGCATTCCTTGTAAAACCAAGCATTAACCGGAAAGCAATTTGTTTCAGAGTTCTTAATTTTTTCTCTTTTGCACTTAGCAAGTGCGCTTTGAATTAAATGTGTTAATTCGTGACTATGAAGGCCATGAAATGAGATTTCCTCCTTCTCGAAGAGCCTCTCTAGTGTTATTTTGAAGGTATTACAATTCTCTGGAGTCAAAAGAATTTTTCCCTTTGGGGGATTTTGTTTAACACACTGAGTTTCTGACCCTAATTGCTTCTTTCCGGTCCAAGAGAAACTTAAATAAATTGGCTTGTGATCTGATTTTAAGTCCCAAATTTAATTTCCAATCAACACTTCCTCCATTTTATCACACCAAACTATGCGAGAAAATTACATAATCTACTACACTTACTCCATTGTAAGTATTGCAAGTGAAATTACCAGACTTTTCCCATCTTGTCAAACCATTACAAATGACTAAATCGAAAGCCCCACATAGCGTAAGCAATTGTTCTCCAAAGAGATTGCAGCGTTTATCCTCTGAAATTCGTTCCCACTGATGATTACTCTCTTTTGTAAGCCAAATAGGGTCACAATCTTCTTTAAAACAAAGAATGCTAGCTTGTTCACCTGCAGTTCTAGCATTGAAATCCCCCACTATAAGGACTTCACCTAGCTGAGAATATATTGCAATATCTGTTTTTAGGGCTGCAAAGGGATCTTTGTGGTCAAGTCCTCTACTTTTATAGATTTTTGAAACTTGCGGCACAAAATAGCATGTTGCAATTCTGATGTGATTTCCATTTTATGATATTTTAAGCCAAACAAATTGCTTATTTGGGTATTCTTTTTCTAGCTGAATGAAACGACCTTATTTTTCTCTTACTAATACCATGATACCCCCATGCCTTTTGCCTTTCCATGCTGCTTTGTTCCACACTGCTATCTTCCAATACCCTTCAAACAAAGGTGTCTTGCACCCTTCATGCTCATGTGTTTCTATGAGGCAAATTATGTCTCTACCTTCCGTAATAAGCCCTAACCCAGGTCCTCATCTCCATGGGTAACCCCTACAGTTCCAACAAACTAATATTAAGGAAACCTGGGTATGACTTGATTGCTATTTGTTTTGACATGCAAGACTCATAGTTGAGTCTTTGTCCCTGCTTGCCATACTGACCTTGCTTCCTCATTTCTTGCGAAAGAGTTTGCTGCCTTTTCTTTCTTATCATTTTGCTGCCTTGTTTTGGAAGGAGGTCCAAATTGTGTTATCACAACTTTACCTTTATAAATCCATGCTCTTTTTCCCTCATCTCTTGCTGCCCTAACTTTTGTCATTTCGTCCCTCCTTTCCTCTTGTTGTCTTACAATATATCTTCTTCTAGAAAAAATTGAGAACCCCTCAAGAGTTGCTTCTTGCTTAGAATGATATCTTTATCACGCAAGCTGGGCATGATGACTTTTATGGGCCTGGCTCTCTCACTGTTAAGTTTACCTCTCTCCATGCTTGACATATTTTTCCTTGCCATTGGAGCTTGTCTTTCAAGAAGTCTCTTACAAGGTCAAGAGTACATTAATTTTTCCCATAATATTTCACCCCTTTAATAATTATGTTTGTTGCTCTATCCTATCTTTCCTTGCCTTCTCTATCTTTCATGTTGTCAACCTGAATGTTTGTTTCTCCTTCCCTCTTAGCAAAATTACTAATAATTTGAGCCCGGGTTTTGGAGAGTTTTGTGGAATCTCCTTTCCGCTCTTCTCTTGATGTCTCTTCATTATTGTCTATTTGGGCAACTACTTTTCCCTTATCCTGGGATGGTTTTGCATTCATCACCTCTGTATTCTCCACTGCAAATTTCTTCATGTTTTGCACCTTCGCTTTCATGTGTTGCCATTATGTTTTTCCTATTTGGAGAGCTTCCTGTAGCAATGACACTTGCTCCTTTAGAACTTTGTTGCTTTTTGCTAAACCATAGTTTTCAACTGTTATTATATGGATTGTACAATCTCTTTCCAACTCTTTAGCTTCTACTACTTCCAACCTCTCTTTTACATTTAACAGTTCTTTCACATAAAGATCATATGACCAAGTGAGAGGTGTGGATGTGGGACTACATAAGGCATAATCATCAATGAATTTTCCTTTTCCTTTGGAATTGTTGCCACATGCTTGCAAAGATGACTTGTTTGAATGTTGTTTCTTGCGAAGGACCCAAGTACTTTCCCTTTGAGACCTTTTTTCCTTGTCTGCTCCCATTTTAGACGAGCTAGACTCCGTTTTAAAATGCCCCGATACTGTTTGGCATTGACCCAAACCCACTTCCCAGCTTTGGCTGATGAGACAATTTTCACTTGCCCTATATCATTTGTTTCCTTGGGTTCTAAAGTTTATTGTCCCATTATCATGATGATATTAAGGGAAATCAAAGTCTCTGCCCAAAACTGATCCTCTGTTTTATGCTTAACCCTTCGATATCTGTTGGTCTGACCGATGAAAACTTGCTGCTCAACCCACTGTTCCTGTCCTCTGTGCTGCTCTCTCCACTGTCCGCTACTGTCCTCTGTGCTGTTTTTTTGGTGCTTTGAAGAAACTCTCTCTCAAACCATCTCTATGGTGTAAAAGAAAATTCCTCACAGACTACGCTCCTCCGATGTGCCTATGGGTGCCATGAATTTTTGAACGGATGTGCCTGTGGGTGCCATAATGCTAATGCAAATGCCAACAAAAAATATGTACATCAACAAACAAGGGATGGTTTATAGTTCGACGAGATCAAGAAAGTATTGACCCAAACAAACTAAAATCTGACAACAACATTATCTTGTTAGCTTCAAAATAGTCTAAGATTCAGAGGCGACCTTGTACACAAAAATCGAGGATTGTTCCTCTCTCTTCCCCTCCCCTGCGTTGAAGCCTCTGCATTCCGTAAATTTGTTGAAAAGTCTTCCTAATTTGAGATTCATGAAAACCGAAAACAATGTGAAACACCATTATTTGTAAACGCATTGGTGTGAAGGCGCACAGTTCAGTTCTTCTCCGTGGTACAACTGTATAAAAATGAAACCGTGTTCATTAGAGGTGGAGAAGAGGACTAGTCAATAGTCAGTAGGGCGTGGTAGACCCACAACCCCATTGTCGTAATGAATGATGGAATTTGGCAGGAAAATTGCATAGCTGAATTTGGCGGGAAAATTGCATCACGGGTACTTTATCCGTCAAAAACTGTTAAAAAAATTGCAAATCAATCAATATTTTTGGTTTAAATTGTAAAAAAAAATTTCACAAAGAAAAAATTCGTAACTTTTCATTAAAGATAGGTTACATGTTACATATGCTGGTAGTATATACTACTATTCAGTCCATGAATTTTACATTTAACCTGCCACATTTGCCTTCATGAAAGCAATAAACAGTCCCAAAATATAAATATCAGATCAATATGTAGCTAATATTCACAAAGTAAGTTCGGTGCATAACTTACTAGAAAATAGAGACAAAAACATATAAAGTAAATATACATGCCGAAATAGGTGACCATGGGAGATAGTAACAAAATCCTCCCAAAACAGCTGTGCATCTAGACAGCCCAAAAAGCAGGTGCCTCATCCATAAAAGGCCGATGAAAAAATCTGTAAACCTGTTCACCAGAGTGTTCTGTAATATGCTAGGTGCCCCAAGTCAGCTCCGAAGCTTCTTTGGACAATTGGTCAGCCACTTTGTTCTGAGACCTGTAAATGTGTGCCACAGAGATGGAGTCAAAAAGTGTTATGAGTTGATGAACCTCTCGCAGCAGTGCAGACAGTGTGTGCGAGTGATAGTGAGCAAGATTATTGAACCAATTGATCACAAGTTGAGAGTCACCAAAGATCTGAATAGAGTTGCAGTGAATATCCCGAGCAAATGTCAGAAGGAATCTAAGGCATTGTAATTCAACATAGTTGTTTGTGCCAGGTCCCAGTCCCATTCTGATTTTGTAGTGGTGGTGTACATTTAAATATAGCGTGGCGCACCCACCACAACCCTGTGCGTTGGACGCACCATCGAAATAGGCCCAAGCACGACTATGATCAATGATTTCAGGTGTCTCGAGTGTGGGGGGAATGTGTATTCGATCCACTGGCAGGAGTTGGTATGTAGCAATAGAAGCAGCGCATATTCTGTCACAATCAATAGGTATACTATTGAAGATCAGCTTGTTGCGGCCGATCCAGATCTCCCATGCCATAATCAGGGGGAGATTGCGCATCCTCAGGTAGTATGCATATAGCTGCCACCAATTAGTCCATGAGTCTATTAGTGTGTCACCCTGTAGAGATGTCGACAGCCCAAATCAGTGATGACCCGAACCCAGATACCTTTGATGATGTAGCACTGTAGAAATAAGTGGGTAGTATCCTCGCAATCTGTGAGACAATAGCAGCATTATGACGGTCCATGAAAAGCTCGTCTGTGGAGGAATTCCATGGTAGGAATGCATTGGTTTAGGATGCACCAGAATAAGGTTCTGTGCTTGTGCGGGGCCTTCAACTTCCAAATATTGCGCCACCACCATGCTTTTAGTGGGGGTTCCTTAGTCTGGATAAGGGCAAGGTATCCAAGTTTGGGAGCATATTGCCCATCAGGTGAGCAAGCCCATATCAATTTGTCCTCCTGTTCAGTGATGCAGATGTTTGATGCTTTTAGTGCCCAGATGTAAGACTGCCAAACCTGTGTGCCTGCCTGTGGGATCTCGAGGTATTCTGCCTGTAACCAGGCTTGACCCCACCAAGTGGTATGATCCATATCCGCAATCTGAGCGAGGTAGTAAATGTTTCTGTGGGCTAGGTGCTCAAGAATGAAATTGGGTAATTTGAAAAATTCACCGCTCCCTGACCAAGAATCAGTGCCAATGCGGACAGATGCACCAGTTCCAATTTTCCAAGATAAACCTTTCTGTATGATGTGAGCCGCTTTTGTGATTGCCTTCCAGATTATTGAAGCACCAGATGGCTGTCCGATTCTGTCTCTGATCCAATCGAGAGGGTTCCGTGGCGCGATATATTTTGCAACAATTACCTCTTTCCAGAGGCTCTGTCCAGTGATTAAGTGCCAACACATTTTGGCAGTGAGAGCCCTCGAAAAAAGATGGAGATCTATGATCCCCCAGCCACCCCATTGTTTAGGAATATTTATGCGGTCCCAGGCAATCCAAGCAAAAGTAGAGGCCTTTCCCTGGTTGCGCCATAAAAATTGTCTGCATATACATTTGATTATGTTAGTTATACCAATAGGTATCCAAGCTAGGGTCATCCAATAGACCGGTATAGCTTCTAGCACAAACTTAATGAGGATCAGTCGGCCAGCCCTAGATAGCCATCGGTTATACCAAACATTTATTCTACGTTCAATTTTAGCAATGATCCAGTTCCAGTCCTTGATCTTATAATCGTTTGGTTTGATATGATATCCCAAATATTTGAGACCTTCGTTGATATTTATGTAGACATAGTAAAAAAGATTCATTGCAATGCCTTGTTCCAGTCCTGAGCATCCAGTCATGATAATAGAGGATTTGAGGCCATTTGGTGCCATACTAGTGGCTCTGAAAAAACAATTCAGTAGCAGATCAAATTGTACAGAGTCTTGTCTAGAGCCATTGAGGAATATTAGTACATCATCCACAAATAGTAGATGTGTGAGATGTAGTATATCATTGATCCGGATTCCCTGTAATACTCCCCGAGCTTTAGCATTGTTTATGAGGACAGAGAGACCCTCCATAACCAGGACAAATAATAATGGTGAGAGAGGACAACCCTGACGAAGACCCCGCCCCGCATGAAAGAAATCAGATGCAGTGCCATTGATCAATATGCTAAATGTAGCATGAAAAATGCAGCCCATAATCCAGTTTATAAATGTATGAGGAAAACCCAAGTGGATTAGAATGAGATGAAGGTAACTCCAGTTTACCTGATCAAAAGCCTTTGTAAGATCAATTTTGAGAATAGTGGATTTGAGGTGCTAAGTTTTAATGGAATGAAGGGCCTCCTGGGCAGTACCAATAGCTTCATGGATTTTCCTATGGTTCAGAAATGCAAATTGTTCCTTTTCAATATGTGTGGATAGGAAAGGCTTGATGCGGTTTACAATTATTTTAGATATGATCTTATAAATGCAGTTACAAAGAGATATGGGCCTATACTCATGGAAGCTGATCGGTTTGTCCGATTTTGGAATAAGCGCAATAAAAGTAGTGTTAAAACCATCATATATCCTGCCTCGCACCTTTCTATCCTCAATCATAGTCAGAAGGTCATTTGACATGACTTCGAAGAAATGGATGAAGAACTCAATGGGCCAGCCATCAGGCCCCGGGCTTTTGTCCCTCTTGAACCATTTCAAAACTCCCTCAAGTTCGCCCAAAGTAACCGGTGCATTGAGGTCATCAATCTGCTCTTGTTCCACAAAACGTTTAAAGTGCTGAGTTATGTGCATGATGTCCGGGAGATCAATATTTGTAAACGCCCTATAAATATTGGTGAAATGTCGGGTACCCAGATCAAATAGTTGTGATTACGTTCTCGCAATAAATCCATTTTGATCATACAATTCCCAAATGGCATTTGCAGCCCTGCGCCCATTTGCATGTTGCTGAAAAAATTTAGTGTTTTTGTCTCCAGCCTATAACCAAATAGCCCGAATTTTAAGTTGCCAATCTTCCTCCTTTTGTCTCAGAAGTTTTGCCTTTTCAGTCTCAAGTGCAGTAAGCTGCACCCTGGCATGAACAGATCTATATCCCATAAGATCATCGTTGTTTAGTAGTGCATTTTCCTCTTCGATCTTATGGAGTTCCTCCCTCTCCAATCGCTTTTTATTTCGAACCCATTGAATGGTAAGATTTTTAATGCGATTGAGGTTGTCATTGATAATCCGGGCCGAGTCTCTATCATTCAAAGGTCTACAGTGCTACCAGACCCGGGTGACCATCAAGTGATACTCAGGGTCTCGCAACCATCTGGAGTTGAATTTGAAGGGGGGGCGAGCTCTGTTGGGTCCACATTCGAATTCCAGGAAAATAGGAGAGTGGTTAGATTTACCACCTAACCCCACCCATTTTCGAGCCCGAGTAAGGGTGAAGAGGAGTGACTGCTTGATGAGAAATCTGTCTAATCTGCGGGCCAGTGCATCATTCCCGGTCCTTCTGTTTCTCCAAGTGGGTTGAAGCTTGGTGGTCTGGATATCAATGAGATCAGCAGCTCCGAGCATGGTGTTGAAAAACTCAGCCAAAGGATCCGAGGTAGCATGGGGGCCCCATGATTCCGAAATACCTAATGAAAAATTCAAGTCACCACCCAAAATGATGTGGGGGACAGCCAACAAGGTGTAGGACAATAAAGAGTTCCAGAAATGCTCTCTATTAGTGCAGGGCCCATAGACATTAATCAAGGTGAACTCGAGCTCAGAGTTACCAAATAGGACATTCATACCAAGTACACTAGCCCGGCCCCAACAGTTTATCATCCGGGTGGTTTTGTCGTTAATTCCCAATGCACAACCCCAAGATCTTCCGAGTGCATCAAGAGTAATGAAGGTCCATTCAGGAAGAATAGAAGTTAAGGTAGCATTCACCGTAGAGCCCACACCTAGAGTCTCTTGTAGAAATAGGATATCAATAGGCTTCTGAGCTATCAAATCCTTGAGTGCCAATCTCTTATCGGGGTTGGCCAGTCCCCTGCAATTGTAGGAGAGAAAAATCATGATGTTACAACCAACAATGGTCTTCTAGCTCTAAGTACCCGCATAAGAGATGATTGAGTGCCAGCTTCCACTTCGAGATTGGCTCTCTTGATAGCCTTTGCTAAAGCAGATGGTCTACCGCGTGACTTGCTGGGTATACAGCCCTGACCCGACCCAATACCGAAGGCCTCACCAGAGTGGGGTAGGGAGTGGGATCTAAGATAATAATTATGTCTCGTGGAGGGGGTCTCCTGAAGAGGAAGATGAGTGGTAGTAGGAAGATTCAGCAGATGTGTGTTGAATGATGGGGGTAAACGACGGAGGGGACAAAGCGATGGTGCAGCAGATCGAGGGGAGCTTCTCTGTGTGGCTAGTCAAAGTCGATGTAATGCATGAAAATGAATAAGGTGAAGACAAAGTATTAACAACACTACGAGATGTAGGAACAAGAATAGTATAGGATGGTGCAACAACAGAACAGTTAGAAAACATAGAGGCAGTGTTAGGAATAGTACCCGAGATAGTAGAATTTCGCTGAGTAGTCACCAGAGTAGCCTGTGGGCGGGATCTGGGATGAGTGTTTGTCCACGATGGAAGCTGTTCAATCGACACCAATCCAGCATCACTCGAAGAATCTGGAACAGTAATCGGCTCACCAACAGTTCCCCGATTGGTGCTGATATGAGGCTCCGTCTGAGTACCCACAGTACAGGATTTCTTTGAAGCCAGCCTGCCAAAACCCCGCTTTGGGCATTCTTTGTATAAATGTCCCACCTCATGGCATTTCCTACAGTGAAATGGCACACCCTCATAATCCAGAGGTTGTTGCCACATCATCCCATCAAATATCATGTTGAAATTGTCATACAAACCATCCCGAGTGTCCAGGAATATCAAGATTCGAGCCACTGCCCTGCTGCCGGTGGACAGTTAGGAACGGTCATGGTCCAGATATCGACCAAAATGTCCCCCAATGTTCCGAAGGGCAGTATCATTCCAAAATTGCACAGGAAAACCAGGCAGCCGCATCCAGATGGGGCCTGCCCCCGCATTCTCCTTGTTGGGATCGAACAGAGGAACCCATCTCTTGAGATAGACAGGGTGCATCTCAAGATGCCAGTAGTGCTTGAGGGCCCAGTTAGATTGTTCTGTACGGGAAAATGTGAGGGAGAACCATCCTTTGGTCAGTACCAGGACATCCGGTAATATGTCGAGGGTATCGCTCTAGATCTCACGAGTCCACCACTGAAGTCTTGCCGCGGAGTATTTCCGGCCACGCACCTTCCCCACCAACGTCTTTGCCGCAATGTGACCCCAATCCTCCATGCTGCTCTCACTACCAAAATTCGAAAAGTAGCTGAGCTTGTTTTTAGTGGTTCTATGCTTCTTCCCAACTTTGCTGCAACCCAGACCCGGCTCAGCGGATGTGTCGGACTCAGATGATGTGCAGATCTTCTCCGGTATGGATATGTCCTCCGATACGTTGGAAAAAACCCCCGAGGCCACCGATGGAGCGTTTGACGCCAAGCCAATATGTGTCGCACCACCAATGTCAGTTGGGCAGTGCAAGACACCACATTGAGGGAGAGGGCCCTCAATACTCAATTGTGCCAAGGAGCGGGATGCATCCCCAATGTCATGGTAGATTGCCTTCGAAAAATGCACCGAGATCCCGTTGTCAACACTCGCCAGGGTGTCACGATCTGCCAGAGAGAAATCCCATAGCCCAATATCCGCATCAGAGGGTGTGGCGAAACTATACTGTGCGTGTTCACCCATGGGCGTGTTGCTGCCCTCCACGTTGGATAGAGTAGACAAATTAGGCATCGCCTCCGCAGGAACTGGGTTCGAGTCGGACATCTCATCCACCTCACCGTGAGAATCAAGACCCCAAATGTCGACCCCCTCCAGTGGGTCCTCCGAGTAGTCCACCTCATCTTCATAGTTGCTCATGACAGCAGGTGGGCAGGCCTGGCAGAGCCCGTGATGCACCGACAGGAAGACTAACCCCCAAAAGTGTAGCGTAGGTTCAAGAAACAGTTCCAGCAGTCGGGCCGGTAGTAGCAATGCCAAAGGGTATTCAGTGAAAATGCCAAATACGAGTACCTGGTGTAGGTCCAGGCAAAAAATACCCCGGACAGGGTCCACAGTCCTATAATAGACCCTACCCAAATCCGAATGCCGACAATAAACAATATATGAAACTCACAAGGTCAAGGGTATGAAGAAGCGCCGGTCAGTGCCCCCAGCATGGGGTATACAAACGCCCGGACCGAGCCAAAAACTCTCCCAATACCGTCAATAAACTAGTAGAAAAACCCCATTGATGCAATCGAGAAGCACCACGGCAGCAGGTCAGTGGGGTCCCAGATACCCAGTCCAATAACAATATTCGAACCCATATTCTCCCAATCCAAATGGGCAGTGTCTGATGTACTGCTATGTTCCAGAGAGGGATTCAGCAACCCTTCACCGCCATGCGAGGGAGCTCAGTCGCCGCCATACAAGGGTTACAGTGGCCGCCATGCTAGGGTTACAGTGACCATCCTCTCTACCTAACTCTTCTCAATTGTAAAACTAAATAGAAGAAGTGTGAAAATTGTAAAATTTAACAAGTATGTATGTTTTGAAATTCCAATCTAGGTTGTAATTGAAGGACTCTGTTTGAAACTTATTGCTCTTGTTAAAGGGAGTCTCATATTTGGAAGTGGTGTTAAAATTAGTGAACAAACAAGCGACAAAACGATGGTAAATACGTAACAAGATCCCGAATCTTGCCTTCTTATTTTTAAATTGAGTTGTCTTTAGTGCGATTTTTTGAAGGCTTTTTCGGTGGAATTTTCTGGTCTAATTTCTGTAAAATCCGGTAATAATTCATTGAAAATAGAAGTTTGATGGGTAACTTTGCACAATCGAAGTGCCCTAGGGGTTTATTAGGGTGTAACAAAGGGTTTAATGGAATGAATGGCAAGATTCAATCGATGAATGCAGGTGAATGAGTCAGAAATGGAGCATGAATGGTTGAAAGTGAGTGTTGTTAGTGGACAAAGCAGACTTAAGAACTTTTTCTAATATGTTTGGGATGTGTAGCTGCTATTTTTGGACAGTACATAGCAGAGTTTAGATGGTTTGTTGTAGTGGGTTGGATCATGTGTATTTGAAAGAGATTGTGGTTTAAGTTGAACTGTCATGGATTTGCTTATTGGGATGAAAAAGCTTGTTTATTGGAGTGGTATTCGAATATGAAGTAATACTGTCTCTATGCTCTCGGGGTGACACTTTACATACATATGATAGAGGAAGATCGGTGTTAAAATCTAAAGGAGGTTGGGATAATGGTTTTTGGGATGATATCATGTCAACTGATGCATATGTGATTAGCTAGATTATATTTTTGGGGGTCATTACATTAATCATCTTGAGAGCTATTTTATCAATCCATCTGAGGTATGGTGTGAAAATGCCAAATGCAAAACATAGGGAATAGATATCCCTCACTGGAGAACCCAATTACAGAGGACAACTTGCTATCATCTTTTCAATCCATGTGGTCGTTTCTTTGGCGCAAATGGATTGATTCAGTGATCATATCCCGACCATGCCAGGATTTTGGTTTTCAGTTTTGTCACAGATGGTGGCATTGTAAAGGATGTGTATGTTGCTGCTATTGCGACATATGAATCTGGATGTTGCATGACCCTGATTTTTCCGACGTCCCACAAGGTGGTCTAGGGTCTCTTCAGGTGACCGTTTTTTTTTTTTCAAATTTTTTCGTGGGAAGGGGGGGTGTTGATTGGCACTAGCTCGAAGGGCATTGATTTTGATCTAGTTGGCAAATCTAATTTGCGACCCAGCAATGATTTGGTATGTGGTATGAGATTAAATGCTGGGATTCGATGGATAGTTTTGGAAGGAGTCTCAATGCCTCGATGTATGTTATCCAAGGTGTATTCGAGCTGGGTTGGTGACCTTCAATTATGGGAGTATTTTTTTTTCTTGTTGGAAACATATGTGAGACTCCATTCTTGGACGTTTTGGGTATGGTCTTCATTCCACTTTGCACTTGGTCATAAATTTATCGAATGTCTCTGTCATTGGGAGGGTAGTTCTCATTAAGGTATAATAGTTTATTATGACATTCCCCTTTGTCGTCTAACTCAATGGTACTTTAGAAGCTTTTGTCCATTAATTGACATCGTCGAAGGTGCATCATATTGCTTGTAATCTGGGAGTTCTTTTCTGTTTGGTATTATTTGGAGGTGGCTGTCAGATTGGGTCTGTTGTTTCCTTGTGGTTTGGCGGCATTCCTATTTGGGTCTTGAGATCATCTCCCTGTGTCTTTGTTATTTGACTGGAGTGCTGATCGAATATTACATTATTATCATCGTGGGTGGTGCTGGCACGATGGTAGACACTGTCAAATTTCTCTCTTCTGATACATAGACACATGAAGCGCTCATTGCTCGCAGAGAGGAGCTGTGTGACTGCTAATGAACAATGGCTGAGGAGGGGGGTGACGAAAATATTTTCTGATCCACACTCTTTTGATGCTGTGAAGGATAATCTGGTATGGAAGGTGCATACGGCTTCTGGCCGCGGTGAGAATGTGCACATTGCTGGAAAACAGGGAATTCCTAGAAGGAAAGGACATACAAAAGATCGATGCTACAAACCGGCTGCAGCTGTAAAACAGGTCATCTTGGAGAACAATGATTTATGGGGTAGGTTTTCTAGCTTGCAGAAGTGGGCACTCATTGGGCGATGGTTATTCTTTGAGATTGGGGAGGTAGATATGATTGAATGGGTCAAAATTTTCTGGTGCCCATTGCTTGGATATATTCCGAAAGTTAGAAAAATGATGGGAAATTGGTTTAGTGTGCATTTCCTGCACGAAGATGATTGCAAAAATATCATGGACCGCACTTGGGTTAGGGGTAGAAGCTTCATGCAGCTTCTGCCTTGGTTCCTGGGGTTTAATCTAGTTATTGAGGCTCCAAGGAGTAAGTTGGCATGGGTGAAGCTGCATAGATTACCTCTTGAGTTATGGACAATAAAAACCCTTAGGGCTATTGGGAACTCCATTAGCATAACTAGGCACATAGATCCTCGATGCATTGGTACATCTGATAAACATATAACATGGATTCTCGTTCAAGTATCCTTTCAAGGGGGGCTGCCGGGTGATGTTGATTTGATATGGGGGAAATGCATACACCGTCAGAGGGTGGACTACTGGGGTGTGCCATTTCGATGCCTCATATGCCACCACACTGGTCATCTACAGAGGTTGTGCCTTTTAAGGCATAGAAAGATGGGAAAATGCGGGAACCATTCTAATGGTCGCTTTCGTCCAAAGGTGTCTTTACAATCTGCTGGCACAGACATTTCAGGTAAGTCTAATCCTTCTTCTTTTGAAAGTGATAGGTCTGTCCCCTCTAAAAAGGATGCTGTAAAAAATCCACCTTCCTTATTTCATTATGCTCCTATTTCTACTGTTACACATTGCAATGAATATGCTGTTACCCCGCCTCCCTATAAATCTCTATCTCTCCAAGGGGTCGGTCTCATTGACCATCCACATGGCACATGTATCTCTGATAAAATTGTCGAACATCCCACCAGCCCGAACTCCACTGAGCCTTTGATTGTCTCCCCCTCGATGCCCCCGCTCGAGTGGGCTTCCCCTCACTCATCTCATGATCCTGAACGGGTGGATATAGAGGATTCACCGAAGAATACAATTGGCAGTGATCTTGACTCCATATTTCAGAACCCTTTGCTTGATTTGGCTGCCCTCACTGTCTTTGAAAAGGCTCCACCGGACCCTCAGCCTTCTATCTCCCCTGCCTCTGCATCTAACGTCACAGTTAGGAAAATGTCAAAGTCGAGCTACATGCATTTGAGAGGCTGGCATAATACCAAATCCCTATTCCAAGGGGAGTTATATGACCTAAGGGATGTTCCTATTTCCGCAACTAAAGAATTTCGGGCCCTTAGAGCAAGCAGCCCTGATGGCGTACCTAAATGAATTCTATTTTCTCATTTAATATTAGGGGGATGGGCGACCCCTCAAAGATTTTACACCTTCGTGAGATGCTCTCTGAAGTTCAACCATCTGCGGTCTTTTTTCAAGAAACTCTATGTGCTAGATCTCTTTCTATTAAAACTATGCTCAACATTTATCTTGGCTGGAATCCTGCGGGTGTTGATTCCATTGGACGGGCTAGTGGAATGTTGGTAATATGGAACATGTTATTGGTGAATTTAAAGACATATAAATTCTTCGGGGGGAATTTTTCTATATGGAACTTTCAGGGGGGTATTTGAACATATCTCTCTTATAAATCTATGTGCCCCCTGCCAGAACCGAGTGGCTTTCTGGGAGTGGATGAAACAATCTGGAATTTTAACCATTAAAAATCTTATGGTGATGGGTGACTATAATTCGATAATGGCTGCTAATGAATCATGGGGGATGAAGGCCTGCATTGATCCACTTGCAGAGAAAATTGGACAATTATTATACGACTCGGGATTGATGGATGTAAACCCCTCCCCAGTGGTTCCGACCCGGACTAATCGGCGCAAAGAACTTGAGTACATTGCTAAGTGGCTATACTTCTCTATGATTAACATATATTTATTGTGGATTTTGGGAAATATGAGATCTCATGTGATGTCATCTTCCATGTCTGATCACATGGCCATTATTTTATCATGGCAACATGAGTCAAATACTGCCGGATGCCCTTTAAATTTAACCGAGTTTGGTTATTGGATCCTACTTTTAATAAGCTGGTTAGTGATTTCTTGCGGAGAGACGAATCAAATGAGTGGTTAATGGGCTGGGAAAAGTTGGCGGGCAAGCTTAGACGACTAAAGGCCATAGTAAAGGAATGGGAACGAAGGAAAATAAATGCATTAAAATGGAGTTAATGAGTATCGAAGATAAAGTATCTCAGATTTATAAGGATATGATGCATGATCCCCTGGAATCCCAAATATATTCTATCCTTGAAAATCTTGATGCACGAAAATTGGAAATATTAAAAATACAGGAAACATCTTGGAAGCTCAAAAGCATAATCCAATGGTTGAAGGAAGGCGATTTGAATACAAAATTCTTTCACAAGTGTGCAAATGGTCGTCGAAACAAGAATGCAATCTGGGGGATTCAGGATGTGGATGGATCAATAAAACACTCTACAAAAGATATTCAACATGAGGCATACAATCAATTTTCTGATTTTTATAAAGCAAATATGGAGATTGATCATCACTGTCAAATGTGGGTACTCGAGAACATGCCTCATATGTTTGATCAAGATGCAAATGATATCATGGAGAAGGCCATTTCTAAAGGGGAGATAGAAGCTGTACTTAAATATTTTGCACATGATAAAAGCCCGGGTCCGGATGGCTGGCCAGCTGAATTTTATTTACACTTCTATGAATTACTGGAGGACGAATTGCATGCGGTGGTCGAACAGGTCCGTGTGATGGGGTTTGTTCCAGGGGACATGAACTTTACCTTCCTGGCCATGATTCCTAAATCTTCTGACCCAATTTTTTTTGCTGATTTTAGGCCTATTGCATTATGCAATGTGGTGTACAAGATTACTTCAAAAATCATTGCAAACAGAATCCATGGGGTTCTATCTTCGTTCATATCTGATGATCAATATGGGTTTCTAAAAGGGAGGTCGATACACGATGCAGTAACTACTGCACATGAAGCAATGCACACGATTCATGAATATAAGGAGGCTCTAATTATGAAAATCGATATCCACAAGGCATATGATTCAGCAAACTGGTGCTTTATTAGACTTACTCTCCTCAAGGTGGGATTATATATGTCTTCTATTAGATGGATAATGGCATGTATATGCTCTGTTAGATACGTTGTCCTTATAAATAGTCTGCCATCTGAATTCTTCATGTCTGGAAGGGGACTCAGGCAAGGATGTGCTCTGTCCCCGCTCATTTTTATTCTCATAATGGATGGTTTCAGTAATCTAATGAGGATGGAAAAAAATGTTGGTTATTTTGAAGGCCTATCGCTCTCTCCTACAATATACATTACTCACTCTCTCTTTGTGGATGATTTTTTGGACTTTGGTAAACTAATTAGGAATCAATGGTTTTATTTGCACTTAATGCTTACCTAGTTTGGAGCTTCTACTGGATTGTGCATCAATAGAGAGAAGTCCATCTTATTATATGACCTGAGTGATATGGATGAAATTATTTCATTGCTAGTTTCTTGGGTGTACAAAAGAATTATATCATGTTGGGGTTCACTTATCTTGGTTTTAGACTAAAACCATGTGCTTATAAGAACAGGGATTGGCTTTGGTTGGTAGAAAAATTCAAAAATAAGATCATGAAGTGGACAAACAAGTGGGTTACACTTGGGGGCCGATACATTTTGGTCCAAGTAGTATTATCCCAATTTGTTGTGTACTGGACTCATTTGTATTACCTTCCGGATTTCATTGTTGGGAAAATTAATGCCATTATATCACAGTTTATATGGGCTGGAGCCACAGATTGTAAGAAATTTCATTTATGCAAATTAGACCATATCTCGGTGCCGAAGAAATATGGGGGCTGGGGCTTATTAAATTTGCGTATTTTCACCAATGCACTTCTCATAAAATCCTTGTGGCGTGCTTTGAAATGACACAGGGTTTGGTCTCTGATCATCTATCACAAATGCATTGAGGGCGATCCCCTCCTCTCACTGTATCGAGGCCGCATCTGGTTGGCAAACAAAGCCTCATAGATTTGGCGCAATTTCACGAAAGTTATGCAAATCCTGGGTCAGAGGCTGGTTTGGCACTTGGAACGGGCAAAAGATTTTGCTGGGTATTGATAGATCCCTGGGAATGAATGTTGATTTAAGTATTGACCCTCAATTACTTCATAGATTAAATCAAAGAGGTATCTTTTACATATCTCAACTTATATTAAGCTGGAAATTAGGTGCATCGATCTGGAAATCGGCTGAGATATCGGGGCTGCAAGGACCAGAAGCTATTGCATGGGATAGATTCAAAGGCATATTACAATCAATGGGCTTGTCCTTCATAGGAGAGGGGGACAAAATGGTATGGGGCGGAATGCATCACGATGGCAGCATACAAGTTAAAGACTTATATTTGCATATCATCAAAGAACAGATTGTGGATTGTACCCTGTCACCTTTCCTACAGACGTGGCATTGGAATATACCTACAAAGATTCTACTTTTTGGATGACTGTTATGGAAGAATAAAATCCTTACATGGGATTCTCTTATTAAATGGGGTTTTCAGGGTCCAGGGAGATGCCCGCTTTGTCTCATGTATGAGGAGACTGTTATGCACTTGTTTTTCTATTGTACCTTTTCTCTCAGTATTTGGAGGCTATTCACAACTCTCCTGGGGGACCCAAATTGGATGCATGTTGATTGCATTCAGACTATCATTGTGTGGGGGGCCACAAAAGGCACTTACAAATCTCTGCCTTTTTATGTTTTCTAGGAGATATGGTGTGCCTGGAACCGATTAATTTTTCAAGGTATTTCAGTCAACATTACAATGATTAATGGTAATATTATGCGATGGATGGGGGAACGTGCTTTGCCATCTCTGGCATTGGTCGACTTATCTGTTCCAAAGCACTCTCATCATGTTTCCATTCCAACTATATATTTGATGGGACGCAAAGGGATGGTGCATGTGGCTGCGGGGCATGGATTAAGCTTGCGACGGATGAATGTTTTCATATTTGTTGGAATGGTGGATTGGGATCCAGCAATAAGGCTGAGCTCATGGCCTTATGGAGTGGGATTATGGTGGCTTATCATCTAAATTTTGTTTCTATCCACATATATGGTGACTCAAAATTTACTATTGATGGTATCTTCGACAATAGTAGGATGCACGGTCAAAACCTGAACGGATGGATTGAGCACGTAAAGTTTATCCTATCTAAATTCTAGAGCTACACGATGCAGCATATATTCAGAGAGAACAATACAAGGGCTGACTTCCTCTCAAAGAAAGGCCTGGATGCACCCTTTGGGACTATTCTGATCACACACTACAGGGACTAAAATTTGGTGGCATCCTTTGATTTCCCTCTGCCTTAGTTTTTGTTTTCATTTGGATCCTTAGCAAGCGAGCCTGTTTATGATCAAGCGAGCCGAATTTCTTCTCCCCTACTGTCTTCATGCTTTTTTTTACTCTTCCTTGGGCAGCCTCACGATCGATATATGGGTATTTTTCTTCCGAATGGCTGACTATTTTTGCTTTTTGTTTCAACAGGAGGATCTCGATATCTATCGCACTTTTTTCTGCTTGTACTCCTCACAAATCCAGCAAGTCTGTCACAATTTGATGAATATCATGGTTTTTAATGGGCCGGTGTTTGGCGGCCTCAGATGTATTTCTAATGTCATCCCGTGCTCACTGGTGATACATGATGGAATGTATATATATGGGTCTGGTTATGCTTTATGTTAATGAACTTATGTATGTTGTTGCTTTCCGACTATGGCGGGAGCACAATTGTTTTTGAGATTAGGTCGTTTCTAGACAAGTTCTGTATGTACAGGACTTATGTCTGTTAGAAATGTATATGGATCATGCACTGTTTTAATAGAACATCGTTTTTTCTTTCTCCTGAAAAAGAAGAAAAAAAACTAGCTTAAATAACAAAAATTAAGATTTCACCTCAAAAATTTTCACCAAATTCCAACACTGAAAACTCCAAAAAATCACAAAAAACAATTTCATTTTAAATTTGAACCAAATAATTTTATAATAATATATTTTATTTCAATTATAATTAGTCAAATATATTTTATATAAATTTGATAATTCTCATCATAAATTACAAAAAAAGATTATATGTAAATTTGATAGTTCTGATGATAAATTACAAAAAAGATTATATGTAAATTTGATAGTTCTAATGATAAATTACACTCGATAGTTCCCAACCCGTAAACAAAGTTCCGATAATATAATTTTTACCTAATGTTTTTCACTTTTCTAGATAAAATTTGTGTAGAAGTTTCATATACGAGAAGAATGTTATGATTGTAAGTGTTGTGTCGCGGAGACTGCTATTGCCAGAATGTTAAACCGATTTTGATTAGAGTTATATTTCAAAATTTTGAAATTTCACATACAAAGAGATTAACTATGATTTAAGTGTTTTGTATCGGAAGAGTTGAACTATGATTTAAGTGTTTGTTTTGTATAGTTCTAGATTATTAATAACTTTAATCTCGTTAAACTTTTTTATATGTTAATTACTCTTCAGATCTTGAAGTGTCGTTAGTATAGCATTTGTTTAAGATATGTCATTTGTTTATTTATATTCTAACATTTAATGACAAGGATCATAATAATATTTTGTATTGGTGGTTTCTTATGTCAATTGGGCAGTTTAAGGTTAGAAATTCAAGAGGAATAATGATTTTTTTTTTTTTTTTTACTATTTTGTTTTATGTTAAACTTTAACCATCATTAAAGTTTTCTCTATTTTTATCAACTTAAGTAAAAGTTTTATAAAGTTTTATATTTAAAATTAAAAGAATTTTAAGCAACTCTACATGAAAATACAATATCATCTTTAATTATAAAGTTTTATATTTAAAATTAAAAGAATTTTAAGCAACTCTACATGAAAATACAATATCATCTTTAATTTAGTATGATATAGATACAATATCATCTTTAATTTAGTATGGTATAGTGCTCTATTATAAAATGTAAACACAAAACTTTTTATAAGAATATAATTGTACTATATTACCCAAAAGAAGTTTGATATTGTCGTTTTGTTATTTAAATGATTAGTCAGATGATGGTGGTTAGGAATGTATATATTTTCCTTTTGCATATATAGATATTTATTTTAAATATTTTTTTATCGATATTTATTTTAATTTTTTTTTATTTAGAATTTATATTATAATAATGATTTTATTAGTTTTATTTATATAAAAAGTCAGGTTTTATGAATTGAATTTTTAGAATATTATTTTTAGATATACACAATGCTAATTTACAAGAGAGGTTCAACATTTTGGGTGGTGAGTTTACTCATCATGAATAATTTAAAAAGTAGTATAATAAATTGATTTTTTACTAATCATCAAATAAATAAATAAATATAAATCTAAAGAAAAGGAAACAACAAGATGTAATAATGTTAACAAGAGAGGTTCAACATTTTGGGTGGTGAATTTACTCATCATGAATCATTTAAAAATTAGTATAATAAATTGATTTTTTTACTAATCATCAAATAAATAAATAAATATAAATCTAAACAAAAGGAAACAACAAGATACAATAATGTCAACAAGATCCAAAAATGCCTATGGTAAACCTAAAGGTGGAATGGACAAAAATAGTTAAGAAGGAAAATGACACTACAACTTTATAGGGATGATGATAATAAATTGACACCAAAACTTATTCTAGATATGTATTGCTTGTGCACTCTTTTTTTATGTTCATTGTTTTTCTATGTATTTATGTATTCCAAGCCATGAAATAAACTTTGGACAAAAAGAGGTGGCATCATAAACCTTTTAGAGTGGAGAATTTCTCCCACACTCATTGATCCCTTACATTGTTTGTAAATCTACACTTAAAAGGCTCAACAACGATTTTGTTGTTTTTCAATGGAATGTGAACCATTATTTTGAAAAGTATAGTATGTGCTATAATATATGATGCAGGAGCATTAGGCTCAGGGGGTTTTGTATTTTCTAAGAAATTGGATTCTTATGTAACAAATTAAAATAATTTGTTTAGAGTTGAGTGATTTTAATGAGAGATATTTTAACTAAATATTGAGAGGAATTTTGTAAATGTTCTCGAAAGAGAATATGAGAGAATTAGGAATTGGTTTCATTATTTTGTGGATAAGAGAGGATCTTTAGGGATTAGTTGAGTCAAATGAGGACTAAAAGGATTCTTAGGAATTTGTTGAGCAAGTTATGGATCTAAACTAGAATTGGTTGTAGAATCCATTTTTATAAATTATAAGCCTCAAAGGCATGGGAAAAAATAGAAAATATACAGACAGATAGGATTTGCTTTTGTAAGCCTACAGGAACATTAGAGAAAAGGCCATTGATATAGAAAATAAGGCTAGAGGAAGAAATTTTATGTTGAGTTATGATTTATGAATAAATCAGAGAGATTGCATATTGAAAGAGATGGGATAAACAGAGTATTCGAGTTCAGAAATAACTGAATATTATGTTTCTGTCATGATATATCTGAGCTACAGGAATTATGAATTAAATACTACGTGTTCTTAAGAGTTCGGACATTCAATTTATAATCTAAATTTTGTGTGGATTGCATATAAGCATCGATCACAGAATGGATCGATGCCACTAAATGGTCCTTCAAATTGATGTCCAATTCGCACTGTGTAGAGGCGAGAAGAGTAAGATCAGTAATTTTCTTTCAAATTCATGAATAAATTTTCTACTTGGAGCAATTGAAAAGCCACAATCCTCAAATTCTGGAGCGCGTTGTGGTGAAGACAAAGTGTATTGTGCGTAAGAAACACCTGGATTAAATATGTTGAAAGGAGAATTAATGGCGGGGTAGCAGAGGAGTAATCTCTGTTTGTTGAGATCACATTAGTGTGTTCACTTGGGAATTCTGAATTTAAGTTATAGCACCAACAAGCTTTATAATTATGAAGTGGCGGATTAACTGTTGTGAGGAGGAATAATCTGAGGTCGATAGTCATGATAGATCGTGAGTGGATTGATTTCTTGATTCCAGAACTATGGTTTGTGGAATTTCGAGTCAGAGGGAGAACGGAACCGGAAGCGGTATAAAAAAACGATAAGAGGTCTTCGCATGGAACAAAGGTAGTAAATGGTATTCTATAAGGCTGTGCGATTAGCCTCCAGAAACGACGCGTGGCTTTATAAAACCTCCTATATCGCACAACTTCAACACATTAAACATCGGTTTAATTGAAATGCGATATGATGAGGATCGTCGGATCTTAAATGGATCACTGGCAGCTATTTGTCCATGGTTGTGGCATCGATAAAATGCTGGATAGATGGCGTGATATCCATTAGATTAGAAGTTAGATTAAATCAATAGTAGTTGAAGCGTTGAGTTAGCCTTGGTGTGCGTGCAAAGGAATAAAATTTGACGGAAAGGTAAGTCAACAAGTTTTATGTCATTTGTAACGTTTGGATGATTTCTATTATATAATAATTATATAATAGAAATAAAGAGGAATTGAAAGGTATAAATGTATTATGGACGATGATTGGGGTTTTAACCAAAGCCTAAAGATATTGGTACGAATGAAAAGCGTGGGTAAAGAATTAAATAAAGTACTGTGTAAAGTTTAATAGCTTCCGCGCAAATATCAAATGGAAAGATGAATCAAATCAGGGAGGTTCCAATAAATCTGAAAGATAGGAATTCCTGAGGCATAAAGTGATGAAATGCAAACTATGTGCATACTGTGGGTAAACGTAGCTTAGGCTGCGTCAGGTGGTATCAGAGCTGGAAAAATCTCTTTTGAAGATTAAAGTTTTTTAATTAGAATTGTACAAAATGCATGTGTGATGGAGGAAGTAAGAAGAGATCAGATATTAAATCTGATAAACAAAAAATACATAGAATTGATGTATAACAAACATTTGCAGAAATAAATAAGAACAATCCATTCAAAGTACAAATGAGAGGTGAAACAAGATCACACAGAGATCTTGAAGGTGAGGTGTTATGTGTTATTTTAATCTAGTTTGAAGATTATGTTTGTAGAATTCAGGTTGCAGACAGTTGGAGAGAATCTCAAGAAGAGAAGATCATGGCCTTAAGAGCAGTGATGAAGGAAGTTGGTAAGAGTTTCTGAGTGAAAGCAAAGTGTGGAGCAAAACCTTGAAGAATTCCAACAGAGTTTGGATAAAAGGGACAATTGTGTTCTCAAAAGTGCAGAAGAGTTAAAGCCTAGAAGGAGCAGAGAGAAATGCTCAAAAGGAGGTTCTAGAAATAGAGAACCGTACTTGCCAAAAGTCCAAGTCTAGAGAAAAAATTGGTGAGGTAAGTAGGCAGCAGGAAGGACTTGCTGTTGCAGAGGCTTAGAATAGCTCATAGTAAGGGAGTGAGTGATGAACTCATAGAGATGGAAAGAATAAGATGTCTACTGATAGTCATAGTAGGGGTTCTGAATAAGTCCAAAACAGATTAAAGGAGTGGAAAGTTGGCACAAGATTGAAATAGTGAGACTGTAGGAAGAAATTTTGAAAGTTCTTAGAAATTGTAGCAGGACCTTATTCCAGCTAAGTCTTGGAATAGATAGGGACATTAGTGTCTTTAAATGAAGTGAGTGTAGCAACCAGAGAAGAGAGAAAGATTGCTCAGTACAAGTTTTGAGAAGGAAAGAACTTGAAGACCAGACAGAGGAGACGCTTGGTGAGGATATTAACTCAGTAGGAGGTTGATTGGTTGTAGGTACAAAAGTTCACACAGAAGAGAATATGACTATGGAAATTCATGTGCAAGGTTCAAAATAAAGCTACAAGATGAAGGAGAAGGGTGTTAAAGAAATTTGCAGGAAATAGATGAGTCAAGAGGATCATGACAAAGAGATTGCTGAGATAAGAGAACAATTTAATAAACTAAAGATGATGATAGAATAAGACAAAAGACAAGGTTGGGTCTTGAGGAAAAAGACAGTGAAGTGGTCTAAATTACAGAGAAGGCTACAACAGAAACAAGTGAAGCAATTGATAGTAAAACTCAAAGAAGCAGAGTCAGAAATGGAAGTTTCCATTTGTAGACCAGAACAAAGTGAAATTCTGGGTGAAGAGAATAATGAAGAAGATATCATAGAATATTGGAATGGTTCAGAACAATTCTAAGATATGTTGACAAGGAAAGCAAATGAGGCTATGAAGCCTTGTGTTTTTAAAACTCATAGATTTTGTGTTTTTGCAGGATGTACAAAAGATGATGAAAAATCTTTTGAAGCTATCAAAAGTATGGAAGAGTATCGTTTAGAAGATAAATACTCTGAAGCATAAAGTAGTGATGAAGAATGTTTCTTGAATAAGAAAAGCAGTGATTTATTGCAACAGAAAGAAATTAGTAATACTATGACAATTACAACATAGGAACAATTTCTTGTGGAAGAAAGAGATGAGATTCAGTCTGAAGAGCTGATATGTGAAGCAACAATTGAGACTGTTGAGACTTGTAATTTGCAAACTAAAAATTTGTGTATAAATGCAGGGATTGTAAGTGATGATTAAGTACTTAAGGAGTGTCAAAGAGAAATTGCATTGCTGGAGAACTCAGAGTATGACAGTATGATTACAGAAGAAGGAATTCATAATTGTGAACTAGGACAATGAGATACCTTTAGAACAGAAAATGAGGAGAAGAGACTAGCTGACAGTCTCGAAAATTATTTGGAAAGATTGAATCAACATATTGAGGTGCTGATAGAGGAAGAAATTTCAGAGCAACAAAATAAAATATTTCCAAAGGAAGAAGAGATGCTGAGGCCTTATGTTTTCTATTTTAATAATTGTTTTATAAGTGCAAGTTTTGTTGCAAATGCTGGAAGAAATTTGACACGGGTGAACAGCCAAGTAAAGAAGGAAGAAGAAGAAGGTTATGCTGAAACTGAATTGCAACATATTGATGATATGTTTGAGATGGAACAAGTACAAAGAGAATGGTTGAAATGCCTGCTGGAAACAATTGTGCTAGGGAAAGGAATTGCAGACACTGAAGTGGAAATGTCTGAAGTTATGAAAGAGGTAGAAGCAAATACTAGTTTGCCAAAATATTTTATGCTTGCCAGTATACAAAGAACAATGAAGGAGTATATTGCTACAGTTAAAGAATCAGAAGATAAATTATTTTTTTGAAAGTGAATTTGCAGATGGTGAACAAAAGAGGGATGTTGCAGAGGGAGATATCTTAAGAGATATTCAGGAAGTTTAGGAGGTAGCAATGTCCAAAGCAATATCTAGAACAGTATTTAGAGCAATATCTACAAGATTATTTGGAAAAATATCTACAACAATATTTGCAACAGAAATTGGAAGCATCAACAAATGGCAGAGTGGTTACCAGTCAGAAGATAACCTGGACATAGAGATTGAAAGCATAAGAAGCTTGATGTTGAAGGTGTCTCGGAAGAAGACAACAACAAGAAAGCAAAGAAACAAAAACAAGGAAAAGACAAGAACAGACTATGAAAGCATAGCTACTAGGAAGATGCAGAATAAAGTATGGAAGCCTGGAAAAGTGCAGCTGAAGAACGATGAAAATAATGCAGCTTATGGACAACAGCAAAATAGAGTATGGGATCCAGGAGGCCAAAGGTTGGAAGCACATGATCAAGAGATCATGATTAATTTCTACTTTGGGAGTTTGATGCAGGAGCATTAGGCTCAGAAAATTCTTTGTATTCTAATAGATATAGGGGGTTTTGTATTTTCTAAGAAATTGGATTCTTATGTAAAAAATTAAAATAATTTGTTTAGAGTTGAGTGATTTTAATGAGAGATATTTTTAACTAAATATTGAGAGGAATTTTGTAAATGTTCTCGAAAGAGAATATGAGAGAATTAGGAATTTTTTTCATTATTTTGTGGATAAGAGAGGATCTTTAGGGATTAGTTTAGGAATTTAAGGGGTAAGTTCTATAGATCAAAAACCAAAGGTCACCACTCACAAACAGATCACAAATTAGTACACCAGTATAATCACATGGTTAAAACACTCAAAGAGGGAAACATTCCACGGCCTGAGCCAACGCAGCCACTTCAGGCAATTTATTAATATAAAAAGAAAAGTTACATATGTTTCTCTCATAAACGGTTACCGGACAAATGACCCTCCATGCTCTTTAAATAGAGATCATGGACCAATCAAGTGTTAAGCCATGGATCAAGTGTCGTTAATACCGAGGAGAGAGATAACCATCGGATCACTACAAATCGTGACCGTCGGATTATAAGTTACAAATGTACATGGTAAAGAAACACACTTTACCTAACTCTACACTAGACTAAGTTATTATTAACTATTTCCTATGTGTCGGAATATCCTAACATCCCCCCTTAAGAACAACTTGGGATAGGATTGAAGGATTTACAAAGGTGACACAAAAAGAGCCTATTTCCTATGTGTCGAAATATCCTAACATCCCCCCTTAAGAACAAATTGGGATAGGATTGAAGGATTTACAAAAGTGACATAATAGGATAAGGAAGGAGGCAATAGAGCCTATCCCCCCTTAATGAAAACTTTCTCGAACTCCAAGCGTGGATCGAAGTTTCGTAAACTTCGCTTCTGTGAGAGCCTTTGTAAAGATATCGGCTACTTGATCATTGGTTGGACAATACTGCACTTCAAGAACACGATCATGAATGATATTTCTAATGAAGTGTATGTGGAGTTCAATGTGTTTCATACGCTGATGCTGAATTGGATCTTTACATAGCTGAATGGAACTCTAATTATCACACCAAAGTGTAGTTGGATGTTGCTGATGAAGACCAAATTCAGATAGGATCTGATGAAGCCACATGGCTTCCTTGCTGGATTCAACTGCGCCACGATACTCTGCTTCTGCTGAAGAAAGAGAGATGGCACTTTGTTTCTTACAATACTAAGTAATAGGTCCTGAACCAAGAGTGAATAAATATCCTGCAGTAGACTTTCGATCATCAGGGTCACCAACCCAATTAGAATCAGTGAAACCAATCAACAATGGAGATGCTCCTGCACTGTAATGAATTCCGAACTGAACTATACCTTGAATATATCGAAGTATTCTTTTAGCTACTTTCTAGTGACTTTCATGAGGTTGGTGCATAAACCGAGCGACAAGACCAACGACAAAGGAAAGGTCAAGACGGGTATGGGTTAGATACAAAAGTTTACCAACAAGTTGACGATATAAGGTAGCATCAACTTCAGGGGTAGTACAAGTGACTGAAGGCTTAACTCCAGACTGAAAGGGAGAAGGGGTTGGCTTACATTCTTCCATGTGAAAGTGGTGTAGAAGATCACATGCATACTTGGACTGAGAGAGGGTAATGCCTTCCTTGGATTGCAAGATTTGAAGACCAAGGAAATAATGCAAGTGTCCTAAGTCTGTCATTTCAAACTTCTTTTTGAGGCTAGAATTCACATGGTTTATATGGTTTGGATCACTACCAGTAAGGATAAGATCATCAACATAAAGAAGAAGGATGGTGAAGGACTTACCCACTTTCTTGGTGTAGACAGTGTTGTCAGAATGACATCTAGAAAAGCCATTATCTAATAGAAATCTATCCATTTTGGCATACCAAGCTTGAGGAGCTTGTTTGAGACCATAAAGAGACTTCCTAAGGCGGCAAACAAGGCTAGAGTCATTTTGGATAAAGCCAATGGGTTGTTACATGTAGATTTCTTCATGTAAATCTCCATGTAAGAAGGCAGATTTAACATCCATCTAATGGACTTCCCATTTAAAGGAGGCAGCAAGGGAAAGAACAAGGTGGATAGAATTCATTTTGGCAATAGGGGAGAAGGTTTCAGTATAGTCAATGCCTTCAGCTTGTGGGAAACCTTTAGCAATAACACGAGCTAGTCTATCCACTTTTCCATCTGATCCAAACTTGGTTTTGTAAACCCATCTGCATCTAACAAGTTTTCTTCCTTTTGGAAGAGGAACAAGATCCCAAGTATCATTCGCCAATAAGGAGCGATATTCTTCATTCATAGCTTCATCCCAATTTGGATGACCGGAGGCTTCTTCAAAGGTTTATGGATCAATATTTTCTGGAACTTGAGCCAATAAGGAAGAGGCTCTTTCAAACTGAGAACGTGTACGTCGTCGATCGACAGGGTCACCTGTAAGAGAACCTACTGCATCCTGAGTAGAGCGGACCCATCTTGGAAGCGGTGGAGTAAAAGGAACAATTTCAAGATATGGAGGAGGACTGTCATCCTTGCTGTCATCATCTAAACTAGAAGGAATGCTATTAAAAATAGAAGAGAGAGAGAGAGGTGGCACATATGCCAAATCAGGCTCGCAGGCCAGAGGTGGGACACTCGCCGAACTAGGCTAGCAGGCTGATATATTTTCATCAAATTTTACATCTCTTCTAATGATTATATTTTTGGATTTTGGTTGAAGAAGTCTATAACCTTTGACATCTTCAGAATATCAAAAATGCATTTTTCACTCTTAGGTTTTAAGGCTTTATGTTTTGCATCTGGAATATGGGCCCAAGCATTACTTCCAAAAACACGAAAGTGACTTACATCTGGTTTGATTGAGCTCCAAAATTCTTTTGGAGTTATATTCTTTAAAACCTTAGTAGGAGTGCGATTTACTATGTAATTTGCACAGTTAATGGCTTCTGCCCAAAAATTGAGACCAAGTCCTTTATATTGAAGCATACAATTAGCCATTTCTTTTAAGGTGCGATTCTTCCTTTCAGCTACACCATTTTGTTGTGGAGTATATGGAACAATATGTTGCAATTGAACGCCATGTTCAGTGCAAAAGTTGATAAATTTGTTGTTAACATGTTCTCCTACATTGTCTGATCTTAACTTAAGAATTTGATGTCCAGATTGCTTCTCAACAAAGGCCTTAAAGGCCAAGAACATGTTAAAAACTTCACTCTTGAGTTTTAATAAGTATAACCAAGTGCGTCTGGAAAAATCATCAATGAAAATTAAGAAGTACTTGCAACCAGAGAAAGAAACAACAGGAAGTGGACCACATAAATCAATGTGCACAAGCTGCAAAGGGGTTGAAGCGTGCCAAGAGGCACATTTGTTAAAACTCTCCCGATGATGTTTTCCGAGTACACATCCGGAGCAAACACCATCTCGGCAAGATACGATAGGAAGACCCATCACGATATTTTCCTTACATAGAGTTTGAAGAGAGCGATAGTTTAAGTGACCAAATCTCTCATGCCAAAGTTTGCTCACTTCATCATTATGAGCAACAAAAATGGAGGGAAGACATGATGACCCAAAGTTGTCAAAATTATAAAACCTTGTGGAATCATCAACAATGCCAGTAGCTAAAATATGTTTAGGATCTTTGAGGTCCTTGATTACAACATCATGAGGTGAGAATTCTACTATTTTACCTTCACCTGAATGAGTTATCTAATAAACAGAGAGAAGGTTGCATGAAAAGGTAGGAACTCATAGTACATCATTAAACTGACCATTATCGAGATGCGCAACCATATCACTGTCTAGGGAGGGTGGCGGTATAGGCGAATTCTTACCTTTGCGCGGCCTAGGTGGCGATGTGGCTGGGGGATCTTGCTCAGCTGGTTCCTGCAACCGATTGTAGGCGGATCTCCCTTCGTCAAGGTTGGTTCGATAGTATTTACCACTGTGTGTTGTGCTCCCATCTAGATCGAAGGTCATTCAGTCAGTATGACTACAAAGAATACTCTTTTCGCACAGTAATTTCTTGATCAGAAATGGTAACGTCCTTAGAAATTTGCCCTGGAACCGTTTGAAGAATCGTCGTTCGGCCTCACAGTATGATACAAACTGATCAATGGAAAATTCTGTCACAAATCCTCCCAGCACACTATCCACCCAGTGATCCACCGTACGCGTGATAGTATTATCAGTTTTTTCCAGTTGTTCGAGAAATTCTGGGGTCTACTGAGTGACCCGCTCATCCTTCCAACACTTCTGGAATTCCAATAGTCTGGCCAGCCACTCCTGGATTTCAATCGCAAAGGTTACAAAGAATATTTTGTAGCTTTTAGTAAGAATGTACCTATTTTTCCACCTTTCCACCATTAACTTTTCACTACGATTTTCTTCTACTGCGAACTCCTGGATCTGTCTTTCGAACCAGTCTTCGATCTCGTTTCTTTCAAGCTTCCAGTATTCTCTTGTCATTACCCATTTCCTCTCTCAAACTTCTTCCGGTCCCGGCAACAGAACCATTTGTTGGCTCGAGGGGTCCTAACCCAGGTTCAGTGTGCAAGGTTTGCCAACAAACCCCTATACTACTGGCCCTTTCGGCAGTGACCCGCTTACGCAGGTCAAAGTCTCACCCGAAGTAGTATGGGTGGGTGCTGGAACCAGGTTTCCGCACCCTGAGAAAGGATAGGTAAAGCAAGCAGAGCTGCACTAGGTCCTGTAATCCCCGATTACCTTATTTTGCGCAGGGTTAAATAAGTCTCTATTCACATCCACGTGCACTATATCTATAGTTATATGCTTGTTATTATATCAACGCAGCAGTACATAAACAGAACATAACAAATCTAGATCCAAGAACACAATATACAGATCTTTCGCAACTTAAGGACATAAAAAGCACAATACAACAACTATCAATGATTCACATAATAGTACTCACAGATTCAGTTCTCTAACAATCTTTTGCATTCATTCATTCATCAATTCTTCCTTACAATTCCCTTACCAGCCTGCGCACACAACAACAGGGTCCGCATATAGCTAGACTTGGATCTCCGCGCACACAGCCAGCAGGAGTCCATTCCCCAAAACCCAAACAGATAGCTTAAATCACAATTCGCATCAATAGCTCCTTATTTCTTATCCTTTACAATACAAAATGCATCTCTATTTATAACAATCTAGCCTCGACTTTCCTATGGTCCGCAACCCATGGTTTTAGGACCCCTAGTTTACCCTTTGACCCATTACAATGCATTCGGGGCTTTGACCGACCCCAAAACCCCTCCGCTAGGCTAAACATAATAAAAGATATTCAAATGGACCAGTTTCGTAGCTTGTTAGGAGACCTCGTTCCAACAGTCCCCCAACACAATCTTGTGACTTGTCCCGAGTCACTACAGTGGTGCGGCTTCGATTTGTGTGCGCAAGGTAGCCAGAGTGCGGAGGAGCGGTGGGAGCACTTCCTTACTCTGGGCCGCAACTCATTACACAATGTTGACTAGGGCAATGCAAGGGAGTGAACAAACCTTGCTTCTGTTGGGTGGTATTCGGGAGTTGCGGAGAAGCCGCAGCATGTCCCTGTATCGCAGTGTTCCGTCTGTGCATGGTTCGCGGACAATCCTTTTGGCCGGGATCCAGTGCTCACCCCGGTGGCTGCACTCAGCATTCCTAGGCTCTCTGGTTGGGTCCATCCTAGAAAAACGAAAGCGGGCAACCCAGAGAATGTTAATGAGCGCAAAAAACCAGTACGCATATAGCAGGAGCATGTTGTAGGGTGAATAAATAGCCTGGTGTGTAATTATCCAGCCATCCGCACACTGTCTGGAGCTATTTAATGGTGGAGTAGCTCGTTCGTGGCACATACCATCGATCATTCAGATCGTTCTTACCATAAATGGATGCATTGATGATCTGCTGCCTGTTTTTCGTATTTGTAAGGTTCTTTTCTTATCAAATTGGGATGTGTTGATGGTTGTCCTTTGTGCCCGAGGTCGTGTCCACGGAATGTCAGACCATGGATGACTCCTGTGTGTCATTCGCGTACCTTGAATTAAGGTCGACGCGAGGTGTTGCTGTAAGTTGGCCATCAATCTTTTTGAGCCATGCACTCTGCCCTTAGTCGGGACATTCCTGCATGGTAGGGCTGCGTCACGCGTCCTTGTGCCATTTATTACTTGAGGTGTTTGAAAATTCTCCCAGTTACACGTGGGTTCAGGTAGGTATGTAATCCAACGCATGCTTAGGTCAGTGGTACCCCGGCAAGTCTGTCCGGGCAAGGTTCAATCGCCCCCTTGAGTGTTGCATGTCAGCAAGTATCTGCATAGGTCGACTGACCTCGGAGCCCATCTGGCAACTGGGGTCCCTATGCGTAGGATCACCTTACTCCAATACTTCCCCTGAGTGAAGAATACCGATCCATGCGTAGGTGCTCCGCGTAGTGTTAGTGATAGTGCCCCTAGCCTATGTTCCGTGGGAATCTTAGGTTCAACTGTCTTCTGAATATCATCTGCGTCCTACTGGCAGGGTAGGTTCCTTTCCGTGGTAGAGAGGCACCGAAAATTCCTGACGGTCTGAAGACATCAAAACACTGAAACTTCGTGCAATCGGCCTTGCCAATTTTCCAGCTCCTCATTAGAGTCAGAAAAACATTCACTGTCCTTTTCCCAGCAGAGAATTCCTTCATCCGTGGGGTTAACCCAATCTTCATCCTGCGTAGTTAATTTATAAATGTGATCTAATTCCTCTTCCTCATAGGCTGGCTCTGTATACTGTGCACCTTTTGGTGGATCTAGTGGTACTATGACATGCGTACCTTTGCTTTCAAACACCATGCTGCGCTTCTTGAGATTGATGACCCCCCCCCATGTCAATTTCCCAGTCCAGTCCAAGGAGCGCAGGGTAGGGATCTACATCTTCCACAATTTCTATGACTTCAAAGTCAGCTAGGACCCTTACCCCTGCGATGTCAACCATGACTTTTGGTAACCTACCCAGAGGGATGATATTTTGTTGATTCGCCATTCGCAGTTGGATGGTGGACCATTCCAATTTTGGCTTTCCCATTCGTTGCCATGTCTGCTTTGGTAGGACGTTCGCATCCGATCCAAGATCTAAGTTAACCTAATCCATCTCATAGTCACCGATCTGTGCAGTTAATCGCATCTCTCTTCCGGTGCGTTTCTTATAGCTGTATAGTTTGTGTACATCCTTGGTTTCAGGGATCAAGTTGGGTCGAGATGCACAGGTATTCAGTAGTGCTTGGAGATTTCCTATAGCCTGCGGATTTCGCAGTAGCTTTAGACATGCCTTTAAAAAGGGCTCAACCCCTTCCTCTATCTGAGGTTGCGTTGGCGACTGCGTGGGGATTGTCAGTGGTGTTTGTTCTTTGAAAGGCACTCCTTCCTGGGAGGAAAGCTCCTCGTTTTCTCCCTAGGTGACCAGCCCGCTGCGTGTCATGAATTTTACACAGGGATTCGCCTTTCTTAGCTCGGATTTAACTCTTTGTACGTTTTGCGTAGGGGTGGGATGCTTTTCTTGCATCTTGGCTATTAAAATTGGGCAGTCCTCTACCTCATGGTCCAGCTGACTACAATATTTACACGATGGCCTGGTGGGATTTGGGAATTCTCTGGAAAAGTGCCCTATCTCTCCATAGTTATAACAGATTACCTGCCCACGTCCTCGTCCTACGCATCCTCCCCGACCTCCTCTGCCTCTGGTCGGCGATCCTCCGAAGTGCGCAAAAATTATTGGCGACGCAGGGTTCGATTGTACCCTATATAAGTTTCCACGATCCATCATTAAGTCATAAGTACGACAGTTCTGCTCATCATGTCCCACTGATCGGAAATATTGGCACCATTGTTGCTTTAGTTCTGGGACATATGCACCTAGCCGAGGGCAATGGTTCGTATCATGCAGTCCTTCTACTCGACAATCATCAAACCATAGCGCAGGTCTGCTTGAACCTAGTCGTAATAGGATGGGTTCCATACTTGCCCCTGGGCGTACCGGACTAGGTCCTCCTTCTTGCATTTAATCCGTCAGCATAGGGCACTGATCCTTCGTATGGCCAGACACCTAGCATCGTATGCACCAAAGATCTGTGCAAACATCCTTTCCTCGCTCTTTTTGTAGGTTCTGTATCTCCATATGCATAGCCCCAAGTTTTTCCTGGATTTGTTGCACCCCTGTGGACGTATCCTCTCGGGGGGCAGCCTCCAGTTTCATAACGACTTCCACAGCCTTCTCCTGCAACTCAAAGGTCTGATGACTCATTGGCGTGCATAGACGAGGTAACAACATAGCGATGAACCATTTCGTATGCTGTCTATCATCATATTTGAACCCTCCTTCCCTGATTACTTTCTTCAGTCGCTGATCAGCCTCCCACAGTGACTCAGACGCACCTTGTTTGAAGTCCTTTACTTCTGCTACCAACTAGGAATAAGATTTCGGCTTCCTGAACTGGTGCTTCAAAGCGTCCTTGATATCTTGAATAGATGCACTCTCATTCTGAGCAATATACCGCATATACCAGTCCAGGGCCCATTCCTCGAAGGCCAACGACAACTGTGCCCTTTTTACCGTATCACTCGCCACATTCTGCGCAGTCCATACAAAGTCTGCAATGAACCAAAACCGGTCCATATCCTCATCTCCTACCCCCGTGAAGGTAGGTAGTTTCATATGCGCAGCCATATCACTGTCTAGGGAGGGTGGCGGTATAGGCGAATTCTTACCTTTGCGTGGCCTAGGTGGCGATGTGGCTGGGGGATCTTGCTCAGCTGGTTCCTACAACCGATTGTAGGTGTATCTCCCTCCGTCAAGTTTGGTCTGATAGTATTTACCACTGCGTGTTGCACTCCCGTTTAGATCGGAGGTCATTTAGTCAGTATGAATACACAAAATACTCTTTTTGCACAGTAATTTCTTGTTCAGAAATGGTAACGTCTTCTGAAATTTGCCCCGGAACCCTTTGAAGAATCGTCGTTCGACCTCAGAGTATGATACAAAATGATCAATGGCAAATTCTGTCACAAATCCTCCCAACACACTATCCACCCAGTGATCCACCGTACGCGTGATAGTATTATTATTATTATTATTATTTTTTTTTTTTTTTTTTCAGTTGTTCGAGCAATTCTGGGGTCCACTGAGTGACCCGCTCGTCCTTCCATCACTTCTAGAATTCCACCAGTCTGGCCAGCCACTCTTGGAGTTAAATCGCAAAGGTTACAAAGAATATTTTGTAGCTTTCAGTAAGAATGTACCTATTTTTCCACCTTTCCGCCGTTAAATTTCGCTGCGATTTTCTTCTACTGCGAACTCCTGGATCTGTCTTTTGAACTAGTCTTCGATCTCGTTTCTTTCAGGCTTCCAGTATTCTCTTGTCATTACCCGATTCCTCTCTTAAACTTCTTCCGGTCCCGGAAATGGAACCATTTGTTGGCTCGAGGGGTCCTGACCCAGGTTCGGTGTGCAAGGTTTGCCAACAAACCCCTATACTACTGGCCCTTTCGGTAGTGACCTGCTTGCGCAGGTCAAAGTCTCACCCAAAGTAGTATGGGTGGGTGCTGGAACCAAGTTTTTGCACCTTGAGAAAGGATGGGTAAAGCAAGCAGAGTTGCACTAGGTTCTGTAATCCCCGATTACCTTGTTTTGCCAGGGTTAATTAAGTCTCTATTCGCATCCACGTGCACTAGATATATAGTTATATGCTTGTTATTATATCAACACAACAGTACATAAACAGAACACAACAGATCTAGATCCAAGAACACAATATACAGATCTTTCGCAGCTTAAGGACAGAAAACACACAATACAAAAATTATCAATAATTCACATAACAGTACTCACAGATTCAGTTCTCTAACAATATTTCACATTCATTCATTCATCAATTATTTCTTACAATTACCTTCCCAACTTGCGCACACAGCAGCAAGGTCCACACATAGCTGGACTTGGATCTCCGCACACACAGCCAGCAGGAGTCCGTTCCACAAAACCAAAACAGATAGCTTAAATCACAATTCACATCAATAGCTCTTTATTTCTTATCCTTTACAATACAAAATGCATCTCTATTTATAACAATATAGCCTCGAATTTCCTATGGTCTGCAACCCATGGTTTTCGGACCCCTAGTTTACCCTTTGACCCATTACAATGCGTTCGGGGCTTTGACCCACCCCAAAACCCCTCCGCTAGGTTAAATATAATAAAAAATATTCAAAATAGACCAGTTTCGTAGCTTGTTAGGAGACCCCGTTCCAACAATCATACAACACTAAGAGATGTATGATCACCAACATAAATATGTTTGGTGTTACAATCATTTAAAGAAAAAAACATGGCTTTATTTTTTGCCATGTGATAAGAAGCTCTAGAATCAATGAGAAACTCATGAGAATGAGAAGAGGAAGATACATTTAATGCATAACCAGATCTTGATGCTTGACAACTACAAGCAGAAAGTGCCATTCCTGAAGATGAAGGTGAAGAGTGCTCCAAATTGATGTTGTGCTTCTTCATTGCTGCTTTTAAGGCTTCCATCTTCTTAAAACATTTGGACTCTATATGGCCATCATGATTACAAAAGTTGCAATCTCTATCGGTCTTCTTCCCTTTGTTTTTATTTGCCTTATCATTTTGGTGAGTTTCTTCTTCAATTTGCGGCTGAAATTGCTTAGGACCCTTGTTTGGTTTCAGACCATATTTTTTAGGATACTTCTTCTTGGGATTCTTTTGATATGATTGTTTTTGGGCTGCTAAGTCTTTCTTAGAAGTGTTTCCAGAAGTGATAAGACCAAGGTGTAATAGTTTTTCTTGTTCTCTTATCAAAGAATCACAAAAGGAATCAAAAGAGGGATTCTTGTAGGTGGTTCCTGAAGAAATGATGGCTTCTCTAGTGGAATGGAAGGCGGAAACAAATACAGAGTATGCAGGGCCAAGCTTAGCAAGAATGCAATAGATGAGGCTACTATCTTCCTTTTTGACCTTACAACCTTCTAAAAGAAGTCTAAGGGTCTTGAATTTGGACAAAAAGTATTCAATGTAGGAGAAATTATTGGGGTCCAAAGTAAGCAACTCATTTTCAATCTGATGGGCCTCGATTTGATTTTGAATGCCAAAGACAATATTTAGCTTGTCCAAGGCTTCATGAGGGGTGTCAATGTCAAGGATATGAAATCGAAGATCTTGAGTAATGGACATTCCTATCAACCCTCGTGCTTGATCTTGTATATTTTCCCATTTAGCGACTTTATCATCATCATAAGGTTTAGTTTCTACTCCTGTGGCTATTCTATAAAGCCCTTTACTTCTAAGTATATCTACCATGTGAGGTAGCCATTAGAAATAATTGGTGCTGTTAATAATAATTGAGCATGCACTTTCCATTTAAAAAAAAAACTGAAGCTGAGAAAATCTGAAACTAACTACTCCAATGAAAATATCCTGAAAAATTAGGCCGTTTAAAAAAAAAGGGCTCGAAAAACGGCTTCCGAATGAAGAATTTATGCCTTTTTGAAAAAACGAGTTGAAGATGCCGAATAGTTACGGGAATGGGATGAAGTGCGGCTTTTTAAAAAAAAATTCCGCCCCTTTTAATAAAAACTTTTTACAAAAGAAGCTTGAGAAGGAGACTTGAACCCAAGACCTCTATTCTCATAAACTAACTCCTCACCAAGTGAGATAGTAAAAGGATTCTGTTATTGTTTGAAAGGAGGAAGGGGGTTTTTTATTTATTTATACTCTTCGGTATGCGTGCCTTTTCCTTCACAAAAAATGAGCCAAAAAAAAAAAAACGAAATGCAGGCCTTATGGCATAATATTAGATTTCGGTTAGCCTTACCGGAAACTATCAGTTTTTTCACTATTTCTGATTTCCCGAGATCGCACAAAGACACGGGGAAAGAGCATATGTAGCAAAAAAAATCCCTTTCCCTGTTTCTGATTTGCCGAGATCGCACTCAACGCAGAGAAAAGTGCATACACAAAGAAGAGGGTATAGTTCCAGAAAATAAATAAAACCTAAAAAATGAAAATAAACAAAGGGAACCAAAGTAAGCAGAACTATTAACAAATATAACTGCAAAACAAATGTTTTATACCTCCAGATCTAAACTGTCATAACTTGGGAATCCAGAAACCTTTTCGTATGAAACGAAAGGAGTTCGTTGCTGTAACAGACACTCTAGACACAACAGAGCAATTCTCCAACCCCAAAAATGTTTAGAAATAGTAGATCTACAAAACGACATTCGCATGCAATTAAATCGGCTTCGGATTTTGATAAACAACAAATGCGGCCCTCAAAATAGCTCTGATACCATGTAGGAATTTACAGGGTAAGTGCCATAGATCAAGAACCAAAGGTCACCGCTCACAAATAGATCACAAATCAGTACACTAGTGTAATCACGTGGTTAAAACCCTCAAAGAGGGAAACATTCCACGGCCTGAGCCAACGCGACCACTTCAGGCAATTTATTAATATAAAAAGAAAAGTTACATATGTTTCTCTCATAAACGGTTACTGGACAAATGAACCTACATGCTCTTTATATAGAGATCATAGACCAATCAGATGTTAAGCCACAAATCAAGTGTCATTAATACCGAGGAGAGAGATAACCGTCAGATCACTGCAAATCATGACCGTCGGATTATAAGTTACAAATGTACATGGTAAAGAAACACACTTTACCTAACTCCACACTAGACTAAGTTATTCTTAACTATTTCCTATGTGTCAGAATATCCTAACAGTTAGTTGAGTCAAATGAGGACTTAGAGGATTCTTAGGAATTTGTTGAGAAAGTTATGGATCTAAACCAGAATTGGTTGTAGAATCCATTTTTATAAATTATAAGCCTCAAAGGCATGGGAAAAAATAGAAAATAGACAGACAGATAGGATTTGTTTTTGTAAGCCTACAGAAAGATTAGAGAAAAGGCCATTGATATAGAAAATCAGGCCAGAGGAAGAATTTTTATGTTGAGTTATGATTTATGAATAAATCAGAGAGATTGCATATTGAAAGAGATGGGATAAACAGAGTATTCGAGTTCAGAAATAGCTGAAGATTGTGTTTCTGTCATGATATATCTGAGCTACAGGAATTATGAATTCAAGACCATGTGTTCTTAAGAGTTTTGACATTCAATTTATAATCTAAATTTTGTGTGGATTGCGTATAAGCATCGATCACAGAATGGATCGATGCCACTAAATGGCCCTTCAAATTGATGTCCAATTTGCACTGTATAGAGGTGAGAAGAGCAAGCACAATAATTTCATTTCAAATTCATGAATAAATTTGCTTCTCGGAGCAATTGAAAAGCCACAATTCTCAAATTATGGAGCGCGTTGTGGTGAAAACAGAGTGTATTGTGCGTAAGAAACACCTGGATTAAATATGTTGAAAGGAGAATTAATGGCAGGGTAGCAGAGGAGTAATCTCTGTTGGTTGAGATCACATTAGTGTGTTCACTTGGGAATTCTGAATTTAAGTTATAGCACCAACAAGATTTATAATTATGAAGTGGCGGATTAACTGTTGCGAGGAGGAATAATATGAGGTCGATAGTCATCATAGATAGTGACTGGATTGATTTCTTGATTCCAGAACTATGCGTTGTGGAATTTCGAGTCAGAGGGAGAACGAAACCGGAAGCAGTATCACAAAACGGTAAGAGGTCTTCGCATGGCACAAAGGTAGTAAATGGTATTCTATAAGGCTGTGCAATTAGTCTCCAGAAACAACGCATGGCTTTATAAAACCTCCTATATCTCACAACTTCAACACATTAAATGTCGGTTTAATTGAAATGCAATATGATGAGGATCGTCGGATCTTAAATGGATCGATGGCAGTTATTTTTCCACGGTTGTGGCATCGATAAAATGCTGGATAGATGGCATGATTTACATCAGATTAGAAGTGAGATTAAATCAATGGTAGCTGAAGCGTTGAGTTAGCCTTGGTGTCCGTGCAAAGGAATATAATTTGACGGAAAGGTAAGTCAACAAGTTTGATGCCATTTGTAACGTGATGATTTCTATTATATAAGAATTATATAATGGAAATAAAGAGGAATTGAAAGGATTAAATGTATTATGGACGATGATTGGGTTTTAACCAAAGCCTAAAGATATTTGTACGAATGAAAAGCGTGGGAATGAATTAAATAAAGTACTGTGTAAAGTTTAATAGCTTCCGCGTAAATATCAAATGGAAAGATGAATCAAATTAGGGAGGTTCCACTAAATCTGAAAGACAGGAATTCCTGAGGCATAAGTGATGAAATGAAAACTATGTGCATATTGTGGGTAAACATAGCTTAGACTGCGTTAATATATATGTTATGAGATGTCATTTTTAGTGTGAGCGTGTTTATACTCTAACATAGTGGGATTATACCTAGAGATGTAAAAAGGGTTAATCCTCTAACATAGTGGGATTCTACCTAGAGATGTAAATATGGTTGATTAACTGATCATAATTAATAATAATGCAGGTATGATGGCTATTTAATGTAAATTGGGCCTAGAGAACTATGTTTATTATTATTATTATTAAATAATAGTGTAGGTATGGTGGTCATTTAAAGTAAAATGAACTATGGCCACTTTCTTATTATTAAATATGACCCACTAGGTAGTTAATAAACGTGGTCTTATTAAAGAATGTTCACTATGTAGCTATCATTTTATTATGATTAAGATATTCTTGGTAGCTACAAGTGAGGGTGGATTCCTACTTATGAATGAGGTATGGAAGTATATGGTATTAGAGATTATCTCATTAGAATGTTCCCCGTTTGAATATGGTTGATCTTTTCATAAAATGATCATTGAATGGTGTTTCCTTACCTTAAGGGTTTTGATATTGAATAAAGTATTTCCTATCTCTAATATATTGTTTGTGAGTCAACATAAAGAGATAAAGATCACAACAACTAGTTTCAAAATTCTTTAGTTAGCAAAAAAAATGTTTTTTATAAAGGGAAAAATATGGTCTTAACATTCACATCCATTTAAAAACTTTCTATGCATACTATATCATCTAGGGTGCTAGGAGCCATGGCTGTTGTGAAGGAAGCATAGGGAGCAATGGATGTTGTGAAGTTGTTACACTTGTTGATTTTCAGTGGTAGTGAGTCGTTTGATATTTTTTTGGCGTATACTTTTTTTCTATTTTTTTGTCCAGGTCCGATGGTTTTGGATATGTTATAGATCTTTCTTCGTTATTCAAATGTACATTTTAGTTTTTTTACTGGATATCGGTACATTCTGGTGTTTTTACTCAATAAAGGGGATGATAACAGATGTTTTGGTTTGTTTTGTTGTTGCTCATCCCCTGTGTTGCGATTTGGCGGGGGTTAAGTTCGATTTATCTGTGATCAGTAATGGGATACCTCGATGAGATTGATGATTGAGGTTACATTTTTTCATTGTTTTAGGCGTGGAACGTCGATGACCACTCTCATGTACTAGATTGGGCTTTCTGGTTGTTGTTTTCATTGATAGTGGTAATATCCTTTTAGAGCTGGTCTTCATGATTTGGTGATATATCAGTTTGTGGATTATCATTTCTTGTAGAGGGATTTGTTTCGATTTGGTTGGGATTACATTCTATCGATATGTGGTCTGCCCTGTATTGATCAGGGGTTGTTTTCAGAGGTGCTAGGATTGATAACTTTGTCTTGGCTAAAATATTTTGTAATGTGGCTATCACCATTTCCCTTTGTCTATCTAGGTGACCGTTTGTGGACAATTATTTGGGTTCTTAATTCTGGCTGGTCATTATGACTCACTCAACTTCTCCTTTATGATTATGTTGGTCATTACTCCTCGTCGAGTCGTTGGGTGTCTTCCTGTAATGCTCTTGTCTCGAGGTTTGGTGGTCAATATTTTTTATTTAGATTGATACTTCCACGTGGCTATACTATCGATCCTTTTTGTGTCACCAGGTCAACTACCTGAATATTCTCGTTTCTCTGTCCTAGCTTCGATCCTAGGGAGCATTTGGCTTGATCTTGGGGATTTAATTTTTTATGATTGATGTGGATTATCTTTTCTGGGTTCGGGTGTAGTGATATGCATTGGATTGCATGACATTTTATTTCATCACGGGTGTTAGCCACCTATGAAATTTGATTATACCAAAAGGTGGCTAAATCATTTTTTGGAGCCTTCAAGGAACAAATTTTATTCCAAAAAGTGTTATCTATTGAATACTCTTGAAGGCCTCATGCCTCTGTCCAAAATCTTCCCTGTTGTGCCCATTTTACACTCTAGAGTTCTGCTAATTTCATGAGAATAAACTGTTGCAAAATCACCATTTCCCCTCCTTCCACTTCCAAAACTAACCTCATTTTTACCCCTTTATTCCCCATAAAAATCCTTCATTTTCATATTATTTCCCTTTCCCTTCCATCAAAACCCCTTTGATAAGGATTAAGACTCTTTCTTTGCCTTATCGAAACCCTCAAAACCCTTTGAAAACCAGAAAAAATCATAAGAATATATATTTTTGTATAAAGGCTTAATCCCCCTTGGGCTTAGTCTTAAACCACTTCCCCTCCACGTGCCCGCACCCTAGAACCAGGCGCTAAGCCTTTAAAAGCGCTTATCGCATCGCAAAAATCCAAGTGCGCAAGTCTTTTTGCCATTACAAAAACTCCGATGGGATTAAGCCCCGCGCATTATAACCCCCGATCATATTATCGTTTAATAAACCCTTGTGCCCGCAGTAAGGCGCTAAGTCATTATAAATATTCATTCCCATTTCATTTTTTCCTTTGTAAATCGTAAGACCCTTTTATCCTAAGTTTTGGTCTAACGCGCCCATACAATCATTTTTTAAAGTCAAAATGGTTAGATTGAAAAGCCCAAGCCCGAAACTCCAATTGCGATTAGCGCTTTATTGTATACGCCCAAGGCCTATTATCATTCCATATAGACCAAGGCCCCGCAGACGGGCGCATATTCATTTCATATATATATATATAACCTGCCCCCAAAGCATAAAAACCTTTGTATTTTATTATATATCGGGTTTTCATTATTATAAAGGTTTCCGCCGGTGTGCGTTTTAAACACGATCTCCGCCGTTGATCATTGGGCCGATCCAACGGCCTGCGCAATATCGCATCGCGATTTTCATTTGGTGCATTTGATTGTTACCTCCGATTGCGATGGCCCGATCGCATAAATCGCATCGGCCTTCCCCGATCGCGCGATCGCGTCAGCCCGCCTCCGACCGCCGATTCCCGATTCATTCCCCACCGTTGATCTAGCCCTCAGATCAACAGTCCGCATCCAATCGCATCAGAGATTTTCGTAACACCCTCCCTCTTTCCTGCTCCGATCATGAGTCTTCCGATTGGATCTGGACCATCCACGTGTCCAGATCGGATGGTCCCACATCATTCCCACATGATTTCATCGCCCTCCGCCTTCCACCGAGAGGATTTTTAACGCGTAATCCCCACCGTTGATCTCTGCGCGATCAACGGTTTTGACTTATTTCTCCCTCTGCTCTTCTTTTTACCTCTGCCAATAAATCCCGACCGTTGGATGATGCCATCCAACGGTTATGCTCCTCCCCTCACCCTCTGCAGCAGTAAAACCCAAAAACGTAGGATTTCTTAAATATTGTTGTGTTTTGCAGGTTTCAAAGGTTTATCCCATTATAATATAAAGAAAAAGAAAGCCAAGGGTGACGATCCTCTGGACTTTCGTTATCAAAGGGAAAGAACTACGAGGACTCTATTCCACGTCTCGTCGATGCTTCATGGGCGTTGATGCTATATGAGCCCTGTGCAGCACTGCACATCAACAAGACACATAGTTAAATAAATTAAAAGAGTATTAGTGTCGAAGACATAACACAACAGGACAGAAGATTGAAGACAATTTGGGGGATTACGACTAAGATTGATTATCAAAAGCCTAATTCTCCAAATTAAAACACAGTTAAAGAAAATCGTAAGTTTTTATCAGACAGAAAGGCCTCCACCACCACATCAGAGGCAAATTGATTCCTCCCAGCTACCACGAAGCCACCTGTGCCTCAAAGCATTCAAACAGAGGCCGAAGTTATTGATCAAATGAAGATATTTGCCTCAGCGCAGCCAAAGATTTAATTCTACTAAGGGAACTTAATGCAAAAAATATCAGCAGAGTTATTACATCCGGAAACAGACTCTGAAAGTCAATAAAAGCTCCCACTGAGCTTTAATCTTAATTGTAAAACATTTAATACAGAGGACACATATGTAAGCTTCTTCATCGAGCCCCTCAAAAGGCCGAGAAGTCATTAGTCTGTATTAATTTTCATGGGATACCTTTTATCAGATCTCACCTCCTCATTCTTCTATAAATACTTCTGTAGAAGATAAGAAATTGTTGGTTGCAGAACTTTGAAATACACTTGAGCTCGAAACTCTCACTTGTAAATAGTGTTCACTGGCTCTCGAAGCTCTATTTGTGATTAGATAAGTTAGGCTGAGAAAAGTGAAGATGATTGCTGAACTGAAACATTGGACCTGAAGACTGTAACTGGTTTGACATCAATAACAAGCTGTTTCTTGGGATCTTGGTCTATGTCACTGGTGAAGTGTCTCTTTCTTTGTTATTTGTTTTCTCTTTTCATGTATGCCATATTGTTCACTATTCTCTGATAAAGAAAAACAATTATAAGATTTAGGATTTACTGTTTACCAGTACCCTTCTTTGACTGATAAGCTTTATCTAAATGTTTTCCTCCAATTTGTTTATTTAGGAATGATTCAATACAGTCTAAGCAGTTGGGAATGCTGGCGTTCCCTCGTCCCACTGTTTGCTTTAAACATTGTTCTTAAATGTGATTTCCATTGTTTGCTTATTAAAGTTAGACTAGAAAAGTGATGGTGAGCCCTGCTTTCTAGCCTCTTGCTCCAAAGGTAGATTCTGGAAGTTTCCCTAGGTGTTGGCTGAAAGCAGACTAGGTTTAAAAGTACCTTATCTGATCTTAAAGTTGCACTTTGTTTCTCTTATGTGTTTTCATACTTTCTGAAGGTAATTATGTAGATTACTAGATTGTTTGTCAATTAAGCTACTTTAATACAAACTTGCCCAAGAAGTCTATGGTTATCCCTGGCCTTGGCTGGTTTTAAACAGTTACTTAAGAGGCTTTTCTTGTTTGGACTGACTATAAATCCTTGTTGAAATTATTATCAGTTTCCACCCCTCCAACACTTTATTGTTTCCATTCCATCATTTTAATCTCAATAATCTTGTGATATAGATGACTTTCCCCTTGGATCACTCTTGAGGTTGTTGCTCAATTAAAGCCCTGTTATGACTCCATAGCCCAATGGACTAAAAACCAGCGTTATATCTATCTTTTTAGCCAAAGTTTACTCTGATTGCTTGCAACTTCACACCTTTGAAAATCTTTCCTTTTAGACTTTCCCCTTAACTAATAATCATGCTCAACCATCCAAAAACAAACAAAACCCTTGTTCTTAATAACTAGCCTAATATCATAACCCAAAACCTTAAAGACAAATCCAATCTTTGCACTTATTAGAGAGATCCCTCTCCGAATTCAGGAGGGCTAGATCCTAGAATCCCAAAGTGGTTGAAATGATGTTGTTTCTGTGATTGGACTTTGCCAATCTTGCTGATTACAGATTCCTAACAACGGGGGTTTGTGTTTCTTTGACTTCAACGGTAAATTAGTTTATTTCATCTTTTCCTTGTTTTCCTGCACTTGCTCAACAGATGATTTTGATGTTTACATTTATGTGATTCTGATGGGGACACATGAGCTTGGGGATTTGGGGGAAACTAGAATTTCCATGCAAGAACTATCTTCTCTAGTATAAAAGGCTCTTCTCCATGCAACTGTGGATGTGAAGTATCTGTCTTTATGGAATTTTCCGGGCATTCTATTATCCAGGGCTCATCCATCTGTCGAAAAATTTCATTCTGATTAATTTGGTCATGTGGGTTCATATGGACGATGATTTGCTCATGATATCTCTTCATTGATATATCCATCTCTTGGGAGAAAAATTAAACCTTTCAAGGCTTTCAGGGGGATGGGGTTCAAAAATTGATATTTGGTTCTGACGTCTTTTGGGATCAAGTCGCAAGTCTCCAACAATAGGCGTTGGTTGGATGGTTGGAATTTGTGGGGATGGATGGTATTCAAGTGAGGAATTGGGTTGAGACAAATTGGGTATCGATAATCAATTACATGCCTAAGATAATTTTAATGTTCAAAAGTTTGTATTGCTTCTATTTTCTCCATGCCGACAATGCTGGGAAAAACTTTGATACCCCTTGGGTTAAAGGGCATATTTACTTAACTCTTTAGCCATGACATGTGGGTTTCAACCCATTCAAGAAGGTGTCAAGTAAGAAGTTTATTTGGGCCAAGTTTCCTACCCCTCCAATTGAGTTTTGTTCTCGACTGACATTGGTGGATATAGGGAAATCTATTGGGATATTTACATATTTGGAGGAGGACAGTTTGGGGGACATTGATAAGTGAATTGTATGGATTGTTGTTGAAGTTGATTTTTTTGGTAGTATCCCTGTTGGGGTGGAAATAATTCTCGACAATGCATTGATTATTGGGGCATTACCTTTAGATGTTTGGGTTTCCATGCGACATGGCACCTCCTTGTTAATTATCATCATCGGTTTGGATTTTCTTGTTGTGCCCATCTAGAGTTGGGGTTTCATGACCGTTGGAAAAGTGAGAGTATTTGAACATTGACCAAGCATCCATTGATTATAATGTGGTCTTTCCTTCACCATCTCTAAGTACTAAATATAATATTCCTTCATCTCTACTGAATGTTCCTATTGTTGTTGGTATGGAATCAGATGTGGAGGTTATTATTGATAAATATTCGAATTTAAAGTATGTTCCTATACCTTATATTTCTAATGTTTCTCCTCCTATTACTATCGATGTGGTCCACACTGGATGTGGTGTATGATTCCAAAATTTTGGATGGGAGGGTTCATTGTCACACATCTCCTTGTAAAAATCATGTTTTCCATGTCAAAAAATTTGGGATTTTTTCTTTATTTTTCTCCCTCCCCTTATTATGTACTTCCCCCCCTGATTTTAATTCTTCTGGTCACCAAGGGGGTCCTGAATATTCCTTTTGGGTTGGGGATAATACTCCTCCTGCATTACCCATATCTCTATTCGTCAAATTTGGTTAATTTAATGGGATCCACTCACCCACAAATTTGGTGGGGTCCGAGTGATATAGAATTTTTGAGACTTAACCAGGCACTAGACATGGAGCCCCTATCCATACATTTGAATATATCGCCTTTGGATAGAGTGACTGTTAGCCCTCACTCTCAACTTGATCTAAATTTATGTAGGAATGCAACATAATACACATATAACCATGAATAAAAAGATGTAGTGGAAATAACACTTCATTTCATTAATATCAAAGAACTGAAATTTGCTTACAGACAGAATGGGAATAAACTAGCTAGGGCATTGGTAGCTTATCTCTGAGAAGAGATGTGGCGGCTACAGGCCTCTGAAATGTGTTACAATGAGGCTCGAGGGCCTATTTATTATTTAGAAACAATGGAAAACCCTAAACATCCAAAACCATAACCCTAGGAGATGAAGCCATAAAACTATGGGCCTTGTTTTGGTAAATTGGTGTTTCAACTTCCCGGGGACATAACTTTGGCATACAATCTCCGTTTGATGTGCACCATACCTCGTTAGAAATATCTATCCAAGGACTACAACTTTCGGTGTGAGCAGCATTGGTCCAACGACCCATGATGCTCTCGGTTTTCCCAAAAAACGTCGTTTAGGGCCTCAAAACGGCTCCTGAAGTTCAAGACCCAAAAAACTGCTAAAAATAGTAAGTTGTGCCAAAACTAAAAAACCTGAAAAGAGACAATGGTGGGGCCCCAAGTGGAATAGGCGGGTGGCCACTAATATCCACCTGGATCATTCCTCCCCCCTTAGGAAGCAATAGTCCCCATTGCGTTGAGTTCCTCCATGAGATGAGGAAACTTCTGCTGAACTTGGTCCCTGGTGAACCACTTTCCTTGGTGCAGGAGTTGGCCAACTTTGACAACCCGATACAGTTGGATCTTCTGTTGGCGAGTGTTCTTGATTTTAATGTCCATGATATAATCTGTGGTGGCCTATTCCATGCAGTCTGGGTTTGACTCTGTTGGTGTGAGTTGTTCTACAATGTCAGAGGTGTCCAGTATAGGTGGGAAGTAGGGATGAAGGTGGTCCACATTGAATACTGGGTGCAGAACAAGGAATGGTGGAATACTGAGCTCGAAGGTATTGTTCTCTACAGCCTTGGTGATGGTGTATGGCCCGTATCGGAGCAGGCGAAGCTTGTGGTGGGGTCCAGTGAGGCACTCCTTCTGCAAATGTAGCCACACTTTGTTTCCCACCTGGAAGTTGTGTGGCACCCGATGTTGATTATGTCGTTGCTTGTACTTCGCATTGGCTCTGTCCAATATGTCATGAACATGTTGGTGGATGTGTTGAATGTGCTCGATGAAGCTATTCACTTTTTCAACTTCAGACTGGACATGAGACAAATTGGCTTGAGTAGCCGCAATGACATGGCTACGTCAATGGGACATAGTGGCTGGAATCCCAAGCCCACCTGAAAGGGGTTGTGGTCGGTTGAGATGTGGAGAGCCCGGTTATAACTGTGTTGTACATAGGGGAGGCTCTCATCCCATGTGTGTGGATGCTTTAAATTGTACATGCGCATAATGTGTACAATTATCATGTTGACGACCTCTGTCTGGCCATTATTTTTGGGATGGAAAGATGTGGACTTGGTGAGATTGGTGTCTAGCATTGACCAGAGGCTAGACCAAAATGTGTTGAGGAACTTTCTATCCCGATATGATATGATAGTCTGTGGGATCCAAAAGTGCACCCACACTCGTTCAAAGAAGAGTTTAGTAGTGGCTTCTGCTGTGATATTCTTCTTGGAGGCCGCCATGATGGCCATCTTCGAGAATCGGTCGACGACCACGAAAACACAGTAATTTCCATGCTTAGTAGAAGGCAAGCTCGACATGTAATCCATGGAGATGGATTCCCAAGGTCGACTAGGGGTAGGTAGCGGAATATATAGGCCTTGCTTCTTGATGGTCGGTTTGGAAATGGTGCAAGCAGTGCAGAATTTGATGTACTTCCCGACATCCTGTTGAAGGTTCGACCAATAGAAATACTTTTGCAACACAACCACTTTTTTCTCGACCCCGAAATGCCCAACGACTTGACTGTAGTGTGATTCCCATATCATCTTGGCACACTCTCTTGAAGGAACACAAAGGTGTCCCAGGTGACATAATAATGCATCTTGGAGGTGAAAATTTGGAACTTGCGTACCCTCCAAGAGTGCCTTGTATGTGTGGCCAAATTCTGGATTGCTCTTGTAGAGAATCGGCCAATCAGAAGTCTCGTGCCCACAAGAGTTGAGTAAGGTCGTTAGCACCGCGATCGGTGGTCGACTGAGGTAGTCTGCAACATTATTGGTGCTACCCTTCTTGTACTTGATGTTCAAATGAAACTGTTGCATATATGTGGACCACTTCTGATGGCGATTGTTCCACAACTTCTCTTGTGTCTGTATGAACTGCAGGGGTCGGTGGTCTGTGTGGATGATTGTTTCCTTCCCCAAAATGTAATGCTTATATTGTCGATAAACCTGCACAATGGAATACATTTCTTTGTCATAAGTGGGATACTTGCAAACTATTTCAGAAAATGTCTCACTGTGATATGCCATTGGATGCCCTTGTTGAGTAAGAACTGCCCCAATAGCATAGTCACAGGCGTCTGTCTCGATCTCAAATGGTTGTTGCAAGTCTGGTAATGTGAGCATTGGGGCAGAACAGAGGCAATGTTTCAATTCTACGAATGCCTTCTGTTGAGATTCCGACCAAAAGAATTTTTCTTTTGCTCCTCCATTGGTGGCTTGAATCAAGGGCCAAGTGATATGAGAGAATCCCAACATGAACATGCAGTAGAAATTAGCAAGACCCAGAAAGCTGCGAAACTCTGTTAGAGTGGTTAGGGCTGGCCAATCCTGAATGACTTAGATCTTGGTTGGATCCACATGCACCCCCCTTTCATCAATAATGTATCCTATATATTGAACCTGGGTCATGCCAAAAGTGCACTTCTCCAAATTGGCACACAACTTGTGTTGCCGCAGTGTTTGGAGGACTTGTCGGATGTGGTGGAGGTGCTCTTCCCAAGTTTGGCTAAAGATCAGAATGTCATCCAAGTACACCACTACAAATGAGTTGTTGAATGGCCGCAAGATGTCGTCCATCAACCTCATGAAAATTGCAGGAGCATTCGTCAACCCAAAAGACATGACCAACCATTCGAAAAGGCCCTACTTGGCTTTGAAGGCATTCTTCCTTGCATCCGAGGGTTTGATTGGTACCTGGTGATACCCAGACTTCAAGTTGATCTTGCTGAAACATTTCGCCCCTTTGAGTTGGTCCAGAAGGTCATAAATATGTGGGATCGGGTACTTATTCTGGATAGTGATCTTTTTCAGCGCCCGATAGTCAATACAGAGTCTCCAAGTGCCATCCTTCTTCTGTACCAACACGATCGGGCTGCCGCAGGGCCATGAACTTGGTCGGAAGTGACCTTTCTGTAGCAGCTCCTGAATCTGCCTCTTTATTTCATCATTCTCTAGAATAGAGTGCCGATAGATCGGTCCATTCGATAGCGGCGCACCTGGGGTCAGATCAATGGGGTGCTTGACCTGACAGTGCAGAGGCACCCCTGTGGGTGAGGTGAATATCTCACCATACTCCTCCACAACCTTGGCCATTTGTTTTTTTCGTGCAGAGGAGCCCTTTTTGGAGGTCGTGGCCATAGTCCTCTTCTTGCCTTGGGGGCGGATCATCAGGAAAACAAATTTCCTGGTTTGGGAAATAAGCTTACTACATTTTTTTGCAGTAACCAAAGAGATAGTGACAGGTGGTGGTACCTCTAGTATCCTGTACAACTTATTTCCCAAAGTAACAATAACAGCCCGAGGTCGGGACTCATACACAACATGTCGCTTCCACAAAAATGGTTGGCCTAATAATACATCAGAAACATCAAGAGGAGAAATGTCACATAATACCTCATCCGTGAAGGGTTTGATGCTGTAGGGAAGGCGACACTGTTGGCTGACACAGAGATCCCATCCTTGGTGAAGCCACACGATGGTGTATGATTGTGGGTGTGGTGTGGTCGGCAAGCCCAACCACTTCACGACGTCTTCTGAAATAAGGTTCTTTTGACTTCCATTGTTGACAATGAACTATAGTGGGGAACCCTTTCCCCACATCTGGGAGTGGAAGAGACGCTCCTCCTCTGGATCTTCTGTTTCCTCCTTCTGGATCTTCACAATGGAAACAATGGCGTTGGGCTCCAAATCAATAATATATTTCCCTTTGTCATTCCCCTTGTTAGGTTCTGATTCAGAGTCGAAGCATGCATCTGATTCACAAGCCCTCATCTCGGCCACCAGCAATTGCTTGGCCCAACAGTCACTTGTGTTGTGAGTGGAGCTCTTATGGAACTCACACCACTTTCCTGTGTCCTTCTTTGGCTTCACGATGCTGTTCTTTGCTTATGGTTTTGGAAGGTTGTCTTGTGTCGCCATGCCTTGGCTTTGTCCTTTTTTTTGCGGTTTGGGGGCAACTTTCCCTTGATTTTGATTCACAATCCAAAGTCTCGCTTCTTATGTTTGAATTTCTGCTCAATATTGGTAGCATATCGGTATGCCGTACCAAGCGAGGAGATGTCGAGGAACTCCATTTCCTCTTGAATGTATCTGTGTAGACAACTGCGATACTTTAGCACCAAATTTTTCTCCGAATCTTTGATACCCAACTTTGTGCGTAGGGTGTGAAACATATTCTGTAGAAATTTGAATAACTGAGATATTATTCACCGAGATTCTCCTGATCACACACTATTTTAGCTTCATGCATAATACAGAATCTCTTCTACCATTGATCATCACATGCGGAAATAAAATCAATTGCATGCATACATTAAAACCACAAAAAATCACACATATGAACACAGTATTTAATGGGAAAGCTTAAAGCTGAAAACCCCAACTATCTGTATATTATATGTCATGGAGATCATGTAACAATCATAGTAAAAATCTCCTCACAAGCTCTCATGCACACCCTCAATTGCTACACACTATCAAGCTAGATCTAGCAAAACACATGCTCCAATCTTTTGCCACTTGATAGCCAACCTCTATTGTGTTTTCAATGCTATGGGATGGCTTCATTAAATAGATAAACCACCTGGCTTGTACTGCGCAATCCTCATGGGCTTCTCCACCTATCTGTGTGTTGCAAATAGCAACAGTATAGTCACAACTGATAGTGAACCTGCTCTTTCACCTATCTCTGCACTGGTCTCCACTGAAACTGTCCATGCACTGAAGTTAACTGATGTATTCTTTAGTTGATTAATGAGTTTATAATTAGTGAATTAATTAATAATTAATTCACACCACTCTCACTAATTGTATCAATTAGTTAAACTTAATACAAATAGCTCAACTATGTTTAGATTAGTTAAACTGAATACAACTCCACTAACTTCCTCAATCAACTCCACCAAACTCTGTCACATGAGTTCTAACTGAAGTCAACATGCAATAGCTCCACTAAACCCTAGGAATAGCGTAATTCATTCTGTCAGCTGCATGTGCCACATCCGTGCACTTAACTTAAGTGCTCCAAGAGAATAAGATAATGTTTAGAGTCCAAATATTATTAAGAGCTAATAATATTCGACATATCTATTTTTAGACTGGCAATCTAAAAATAGATTCCGCCCAATATGTCTAAAAATAGAAGTCCATATATTTTTTCCGACTTGACCAAACATCCACAAATAGCATCCTGCAACTCATAGAACATGATCCATATGTCTAAAAATAGACATAGTCTAAAAATAGACTTTGCGCCAAAAATAGCCTGCGGGCCCACTTAGTGAAGGTGACTTATTTCCACTAAGCTCATCATCTTGTTGCAATCTCAACACTCCCTCTCAACAAGATAAGGATTATCTACAACCCCTATCCTGCCCCTGTGGTATTCGAATTTGCTCCTGGTGAGCGCCTTCGTCAAGATATCAGCATCCCGATCCTCCGTAGGAATGTATGAAAGTAACATGATTCTCTGCTGCACACAATCTCTGATATGATGATACCGGATGTCAATGTGTTTAGATGTCAATGTTTAGATCTATCGATGAAATAGATCGATTAATCATGAGTTTGATGCAACTCATTATCACAACTACGTAGGCTCTAAGTGTAAACCAAACAACCCACCATGATCTTCCTCAGTCCATAGCCCCTCGCATGTGCCCAAACTTCGCCATATGCTCTCGCCTCAACCGGGAGTGCCACGCGATCCGCTTCCCCGCCACTTCAAGAAAATGTCGTTCGACCTTATACCGAAAACTTCCGTATGTGCTTCTTCATTCATCAGCTCCATGCACACCCGCATGTGTAGCCACACATCTTCACCTATTCGACCGCTGTCTGCATTTCACAATCCATATCCACGTACTACCCCGAGATAACCTAATACATAACCCCGCCTTCCAAAAGATCTTGGTAGGCTTAACCATAGCTTGTGAAAGCTGGTTAACTGCATAGCATATGTCGGGTCGTGTATTGACCAGATACATAAGCGACCCCACCAACTGTCGATAAACAGTGGCATCCACTACCTCCGCCGAAGTAGCATCCTTCTTCCTCCATCCACCAGGAAGAGGAGTATCAACAGGCTTGCAGCCATGCATGTTGAACTTCTCCAGTATCTCCCGGGCATACTTACCCTGAGAAACAAACAGTCCACCACTGCGCTGCCAAATTTCCAATCCCAGGAAATAATGAAGGAGGCCTAAGTCCTTCATCTCAAACTCTTTTGCAAGATCCTCCTTGCATGAGAGTATCAATAGCTCATCACCTGTCAAAATCAAATCATCTACATAAAGTACAATGATCAGCAACTTACCCTCCACCACAATCTGGTATAGGTTAGGATCCGCCTCACTCTTGGAGAATCCAAGTCCAGTGAAATAACTGTCTATCTGTGTGTACTAAGCACGAGGTGCTTGTTTCAACCCATACAACGCTCTCTTGAGCCTGCACACATGCGACTCGCTGCTGAAGATCTCGAAACCTTCGGGCTGCTCTATGTACACCTCCTCCTCAATGACTCTATTGAGGAACACAGTCTTCACATCCATCTGATGAATGTGCCACCCCATCTGCGCTGAGAGAGCAAGAATCGTCCGTATGGAAGAATACCTTGCGACAGGTGCAAAGGTCTTCTCATAATCGATCCCCTCAATCTGTGAAAAGCCTCGGGCAACAAATCTTGCCTTGTACTTCTCCACACTCCCGTCAGCTGCCTGCTTCACTTTGTAGATCCATCTCGAACCCACCACTGATTTCCCTTCCGGTCTCGGGACAATCTCCCATGCACTGTTTCTGACAATCGAATCATACTCTTCAACCATGGCATCTACCCATGCGAGATCCTCCACAGCTTCCTCAAAAGAGGATGGCTCTGTCACGATACACTTGCTCATAAGAGCCATGTATCCATTATACCGGTCAAGTGACTGTCTCTGTCTGCGCTGTGATGTAGGTGCTCCTACAACCTTCTCTGCATCTTGAGCCAGTCGCTCAACCCCCCGTAGTGCGCTCGCTCTCGATGTCAGCGCCGCACAGAGTGGTCTCTTCCACTCCATGAACCTCATCTTGTGGCTGATCCACATCCTGAGACTCATCCTTAGGAACTAATAGCTCCTCATCTGCATGCAAGTGTGGCTTCCTCTCAAGCGAACACTTCATGACTTTCTCCTCATGAAATTTTATATCTCGTCGCACAACAGTCTTGCAACTGTCTGAAAAATACACACGATAGTTGTGGGGCGTATCAGTGTACCCCACAAATATCCCATCCCGCTGCTCTGCCAGCTTTGGCCGGCATCCTTCTGGCCACATGAATGTAAACAAAAGTGAACCAAATATCCTCAAATGAAACAGATCGTGCTTCTTCCCGAAAACGCTCCCGAGTGTTTCCATGCAAAGTATCCTATGAGGACAACTGGTTTCGCACATATATCGGCAGACAGATGCCCCGCCCACAAGTGAATGGGCAGGGGCCCGATCATGCAACATCACCCGTGCAGCACCCACGATCGCTATGTTCTTCCGCCGCAACCCCGTCTCGCCGTGTGGGTTATGAGGTGCCATGAGCCTCTCTCCTTCACCCCTTCTGCTTCAGTCCCGAATCTACCGAGATGAATTCACCACCATTGTCTCTCCTAAGAGCCTTCACATACTTCCCCGATTCCTTCTCAACCAGCGCCTTGAACTCACAGAACTTTGAGTATGTCTCGCTCTTCTTCTGCATGAAGAAGATCCAGCACTTCCGAGAATAATCATCAACAAAGATCACATAGTACCTGTGCTTTTCTGTCGAAGCTACCGAGAAAGGTCCACACACGTCTGTGTGAATTCTCTCAAGGATCGTCGTGGCGCGACTATCCTTCTCGTGAAAGGTGGCTTTCACAAATTTTCCCAAGGTACACCCCTTGCACTGATCTGACTGCGCAAGAGTGCCTTTAGGAAGCCCAGTAGAAATCTGCTATAGTATCTTCAAAGCTCCATGGTGAAGGTGGCCCAATCTCCTAGTGCCACACCCGGCCATCATCCCTGGCCACCAATCCTTCCGCCTCGCCGCTATCACTGCACGCCCATCTACCCGCACCACTGATAAAGGTTCTTAACTCGAACCCCTATCCTCCGGGTCTCACCAGTTGCCTTACTGCGCAGGAAAGCCTTTTCCTCGCTAAAGACAACATCATATCCCTTGTCTTCTAACATCGCCACAGAGATAAGATTCTTCTTCAATCCTGGAACATGCATCACTTCCTTCAATACGAAGGGTTTACCAGACTCCCTCTCAAAGGAAATGGTACCGATACCGGTCGCACTGCATCTACCATCATCGCCCATCTCGATGTGCACTCCAAGATCTTTCTCATCCAGATCTGAAAACAGATCTCGATCTCCAGTCATGTGAAAAGACACACCACTGTCCAAGAACCATACTGATCCCATCACACTTGAGACCAAGCATGCGATCAGCGAAAATCCAGCTCAAACTGCGAGGTTCTGGGAGCCTCTCCGCCAAGTGCATCCACACCGCTTATTTTTCTTCTTCATGGACAATTTGTGGCATAATGTCCGTGTTGGTGATAAAGTGAAAGCACTTCACCTGACATGTCTTCGCTTCTGCCTTTCGTACCTAATGAGAAGCTTTCTTGCTCTTCCTTTTTGCTTTGGCAACTAAAGCGCATCTTCATCGAGTTCCGATGATCATCCGCTCCCGCACTCCGCCTTATCTCCTCTTGCACAAGATCCGACCAAAGTCACTCCCATCCTGGGAAATTCCTCCCAGTATCTGTAGTCCCGATAGGAATGCCAACTCTTCATAAGCCCAAGGAGAGCCAAGCTCACCAAGTCTTCTTCATCAACAGTAACCCCCACACTTCCCAGTTCATCCTTGCAGTGGACAAACTTCGTGAGGTATTTTGGAATACCGTCGCCTTTCTCCATTTTTATTTTTCTGAGCTTGTCTTTAAGAGCCAACTTCCTCTGGTCACTTCTGCTTTGAAACAAATCTGTCAAGCCTACATCAAGAATGAAGAAGCTCACCATGGTGGCCTGACACTACGTGATCCTTTCACGCCCCTCCAACAGAATCTCGACACTTTGTCAGTTTTCTTTGCTAAGCTCACTACGCAAGAAGATCATAAGTAGGCTTTGGGACTTCAACATCTATGAACTCCTTCAACCCATTGTCATCTAACACCGCCTCCATCCTATCCTTCCATGCAATATAATTCGAGCTGCCCTCAAGGGCATACTCCAATCGCAATCCGTTGAAAGACATCTCGACTTCAACACCAAGAAAACACTGCTGCAAATTCGAATTCCACCAGCACAAAACTCAACCGCTTCAATGTTTTGCAATTGCTTCAATGATCAATACTCCTCTGATACCATGTAGAAATTTGAATAACTAAGATATTATTCACCGAGATTCTCCTTATCACACACTATTTTAGCTTCATGAATAATACAGAATCTCTTCTACCATTGATCATCACATGCGGAAATAAAATCAGTTTCATGCATACATTAAAACCACAAACAATCACACATATGAACACAGTATTTAATGGGAAAGCTTAAAGCTGAAAACCCCAAATATCTGTATATTATATGTCATGGAGATCATGTAACAATCATAGTACAAAATCTCCTCACAAGCTCTCATGCACACCCTCAATTTCTACACACTATCAAGCTAGATCTAGCAAAACACATGCTCCAATCTTTTGCCACTTGATAGCCAGCCTCTATTGCGTTTTCAATGCTATGGGATGGCTTCATTAAATAGATAAACCACCTAGCTTGAACTGCACAATCCTCATGGGCTTCTCCACCTATCTGTGTGTTGCAAATAGCAACAATATAGTCACAACTGATAGTTAACCTGCTCTTTCACCTATTTCTGCACTGGTCTCCACTGAAACTGTCCATGCACTGAAGTTAACTGATGCATTCTTTAGTTGATTTATGAGTTTATAATTAGTGAATTAATTAATAATTAATTCACACCACTCTCACTAATTGTATCAATTAGTTAAACTGAATACAATTAATAGCTCAACTATGTTTAGATTAGTTAAATTGAATACAACTCCACTAACTTCCTCAGTGAACTCCACCAAACTCTGTCACATGAGTTCTAACTGAAGTATCCATGCAATAGCTCCACTTAACCCTCAGGAATAGCGTAATTCTTTCTGTCAGCTCCTGTGCCACATCTGTGCACTTAACTGAAGTGCTCCAAGAGAATAAGATAATGTTTAGAGTCCAAATATTATTAAGAACTAATAATATCCGACATATCTATTTTTAGACTGGCAATCTAAAAATAGATTCCGCCCAATATGTCTAAAAATAGAAGTCCATCTATTTTTTCCAACTTGACCAACCATCCACAAATAGCATCCTCCAACTCATAGAACATGATCCATATGTCTAAAAATAGACATAGTCTAAAAATAGACTTTGCGCCAAAAATAGCCTGCGGGCCCACTTAGTGAAGGCGACTCCTTTCCACTAAGCTCATCATCTTGTTGCAATCTCAACATATTCGTCAGCTCATGCACATCTTGATCCCTTTGTTGCCGCAACATGGTCCATTGTATGTACTTGTCCTCATAGCTCCCCATGGGATAGTATTGTTCTTGGATGGCGTCTCGGAAAGAATTCCAAGTGGGTACGGTTGAGAATAGAGAGGGTTCTGTCTCATCCTTTTTCTCACAGTAGGTTTCCCACCAGTCCTTGACATGGGGGGTAGCTTTGAGGAGTGAAAAAATAATCTTCTCCTGGTCGGAAAAGTCATGAACCGAGAAATATCCTTCTAATAGATTCAACCATCTATCTATAGCATCTGCATCTATTTGACCCTCAAATATGAGAATGTCAAAGTTTACTTTTACCTTAAAGGGAGTCACGCCTCCAGAGTGGCTGTTGGATGCAGATGCGCCACCGGTGGGTAGTCGTTGGAGGATTTGGGCAAAGTTATCCATCATCGCGATCCTTTGTTTTTCAAGGGCCACCTCAAGCAATATTTTGATAAGATCTCTTGCTCCCTCATCTTTCTTTTTGTCCCCCATGGGCGACCGTCGGGGTTTGCAAGGCTGATCTTGCAAATGTTCAACCAGATTGAGCCCTAACTCCTTATACCCCGACCTCGTTGGGGACATGCAAAGAAGGATCGAGAAAAAGCAAACCGCTCTAATACCACTTAAACGGATTTGTGTAGGAAGGAAACAAAATACACATATAACCGTGAATAAAAAGATGTAGTGGCAATAAAACTTCATTTCATTAATATCAAAGAACTGAAATTCGCTTACAAAAAGAATAGGAATAAACTAGCTAGGGCGCTGGTAGCTTATCTCTGAGAAGAGATGTGGTGGCTACAGGCCTCTGAACTGTGTTACAATGAGGTTCGAGGGCCTATTTGTTATTTAGAAACAATGGAAAACCCTAAACATCAAAAACCATAACCATAAGAGATGATGTTCCAAAACTATGGGCCTCGTTTGGGTAAATTGGTGTTTCAACTTGCGGGGACGTAACTTTGGCATACGATCTCCATTTGACGCGCACCATACCTTGTTAGAAATATCTATTCGAGGACTACAAATTTTGATGTGAGCAACATCGGTCCATGGACACATGTTGCTCCCCGTTTTCCCAAAAAACGTCATTTAGGGCCTCAAAACGGCTCCAGAAATTCAGGACCCAAAAACTACTAAAAACAGTAAGTTGTGCCGAAACTGAAAAACTAAAAGAGACAATGGTGGGCCCCCAAGTGGAATAGGCGGGTGGCCACCAATATCCACCTGGATCACAACTGAATATTACCATTTGTAAGAAGTGTCATGTTAAGTTGAAGAAGGTTTTTCCAAGAGAGACTAGTTCTTCTAGGGATACTACAAACTACTTGGTGGGATCAAGCCATAAATTTTCTCATTCTCGTTCGACTTCACCTATTTAGGTTCTTAGATATTATATTACTATTTATAAATATATATCTTGAAAATTATATTTCTGAACATCATGGGGTTGGGGAGTGCCTCTTTAATACTCGCCCTACATTATTTGATTAATGTGCAACTTCCCTCGGTCATCATTTTACAGGCTACCATGATGACGATGAAAAAGGCTTGACCTTTCCTAATAAAGATTTGTCTTGGTTAGAGGGTATATATGTTAGATGTCATCGGAAAATTTGGGATCGTAACTGTTATTTAGGACTCGCTAGTTGTTAATTTGTTGTCATATAAATCTTTTGCAGGTATATTATTATTCGGTTTTTTCAGGGGTTAAAATTTTTTGTTTGATATATTAAATGTATATTCTCCGTATGTTTCGAGACAAAGGTTTTGCGACTATATGGAATGTTGTGGCATATTGAAGACCATTCCTCTAATATTAGCAAGTGAATTTAATCTGATGGTTGCAGTGAATGAGATTTGGGGTTCTAATTGTAAGTCAAACCTCTTTGGGGATTATTTCAAGGAGTTTTTTGGGATAAGCCATTTGGTGTGTATATTTCCGGCGCTCCTTAAATTGACTTAGATAAATGATAGATTTGGTTTGGATGGAGTTGCAAAACATTTGGATCATTTTTTGATCCACGAAAACCGGGTTAAGCGGCTTGGTTTGTTTCATTCTTGGGTTGTTCCATTGGGGTTGTCCAATCATGATCCAATACTTCTTCATTGGAGTGGGGATGGTGATTGGAAATGGATTCTAGTTAAATTCAACCATTCTTCACTAAAAAATAAGGAGTTTGAGGAATTGGTGAGGTATAAGTGGGTTGATCGGGTTTGTTATTCGGGGACCATTAAGATGAAGTTGGTTTTCCATAAACTTAAGGAACTAAAGAAGGTGGTGTGTCAATGGGTAAGGAATAAAAAAAGAAAGATATTAAGGAATTAATCGAGATTGACAACAAACCCACGATATTGTTTGATCCTAATCGTCCAGATATTTTATTTGCTTCAAAAAAGGAACTGGTTGTGGCTTTGGTAGGTCGTACAAGGGAGATTCTTAAGTATCAAGAGGATGATTGGTGGTTAAAAATCATTACCATTTGGATCTCTAGGGGTGAAAAAAATACAAAGTTTTTTCAAAAATTTTCCTCTAATAGGAGGACAGAAAACACTATATGGGAACTAAAGGATGACAGGGGGAATAATATCTCATCACTCAAGGATATACATCTAGAGGAAATTCACTACTTTGGAATTCTATATCGTGCTAGGGATGGGGTGGGTATTGAAAAAAAATTAGAAGTCATCAACACACACCCACTTATGTTTGATGAGGAGGAAAATGAGAAATTAGAGGCGTTGATCTAATTAGAGGAGTTGGTATTATTTTTAAAGTATTTTTCCAGGGACAAGAGCCCCAGATCAGATGGTTGGTTGGTGGAACTATTCCTACATTTTGTGGATATCACGGAGTCATATTTGCTCTTATTAGTTGAGAAATCGAGGACATTCAGTTATATATTTGTTGCATTAAATTCCACTTTTATTATTTTGATCTCAAAAGTCTCCAATGTTTCTACTTTTGAGGACTATCGACCCATTTCTAATTGTACACTGTGTATAAAATGATTTTGAAGATCATTGCAAATCGGTTGAAAGTAAATTTGTCTAAACATATAGGGCGTGAACAATTTGGTTTTCTATAACATTTCCAGATTCAGGATGATGCGGCAATAACACATGAATGCATACACACTATCAAGGTTAAAAAGAAAGATTTTTTTTTTTTACTTAAACTTGGTTTGCACAAGTCACATAATTGTGTGGACTGGGAATTTTTGCGTATGGTTTTGCATAATATTGGAATTTCTATTAAGGTCATTGATTGGATTATGGGTTACATAACTTCTGCAAATTTTGAGATATTAATCAATGGGGAACCTTCTTGATTTTTTAAGGCTACTCAGGGATTAAGGCAGGGGTGCTTGCTTTCTCCACTATTATTATTGTTTGTCATTGAAGGCATGGGCACGTTGGTTTATGTGTCTCACTTCCATGGGTCATGCTCGAGATTGGGGATAACTATGAACATTTATATCACTCATCTAATATTTGTGGATGATGTACTTATCTTCGAAATTTTTTTTGTTATTGAATGGAAAGTGCTACACCAGATCATTTTCCTATTTAGGGATGCTAATAGTATCTAAATGAAAAAATCAAAATCCTCGCTAATTACTTTGTCCCCAAATGCGACAAAAAATCCAGGGATTGTTGGTTTGTTTGAAGTGGAGAGAGCTTAATTTGACATGGGTTTTAAGTATCTTGGTTTCTTTCTTAAACCAAATAGTTATGGAAACAAATATGGGTGTTGGATAATCGAAAAATTTGAGCACAAGTTGGTTACTTGGTCTCATATATGGATATCAATGGGTTGTAGGTTGATTATGGTTTAGGAGGTATTACAAAGCATTGTGGTTTACTGGATGCATACTTATATGATTACCAAAAACATCATCAGAAGGATTAATTCTATTATTTCATAATTTATTTGGACAAGTTCCATAAATGCACATAAAATTCACCTGGCTCATATGAGGTAATTTCTTTGACAAATAATATGGAGGTTGGGGTATCAAGGATATTGAATTTTTTTTATGGGAGTACTGATGAAGATTTTATGGGAGTACTTTCTAGAGATTGTATTTGGCAACAGATCATGAAGGAGAAGTATATTCAAAACCAGTCCTTGGTTTCATGGATTAAGGAGGGGGCTCGATTTCCATGTGTTTTCTCATACATTTGGAATGGTATGATGAAATTCAAACATTGGTTGTTCAAGAATTTAATATGGCAGATTGGGAATGGTGTTGGGGTGGAGATTGGTCTTGATCCTATTCGTGGTTTTGTTGGTGACCATACCTTGTCTACTCCTCTTATTAGGAAGATTCATAATCTGGGTGAATATTACATAAATCAAATTCAGGTTAATAATGTCCCTTCCTTACATTATTTGGTATGGAATAGATCTCGAGAACTTGTTTTATATGGTGCATTAGATACATATTGGGATGGGTATGTGCATAATCTTTCCTTGGTTAGTATTTCATTAAATGATTTTTCTTTTGTCTTCATGTGGGACAGAAGATCGATTCAAGGAAAAATCTCGGTGGAGGAAGCATACTAGTATATCCCACCTCCACCTCAACATTCAATGACTAGAAGATGGTTCAGGAAAATTTGAGGTCGGAACACCCCCCTAAACTTAAATGTTTTGTTTCGTTTTCCTAGAAAAACAAGTTATTGACTTGGGGTAATTTATGTTGAATGGATTTCAATGGTCCGGGTAGATGCATATTATGTGAATCAGATATGGAGAATGTGGTCCACCTCTTTCTGAAATGTCCTTTCACAATTTCAATTTGGTATGGAGTGATGCATATATTAAAAATTTATGCAGATTGGAACTCATCTTCCTTGGAAAATTGTTTGCAAGACTGGATGTATGATATAATGAATATCATGCACTTCCATTATATATCATTTGGGGCATTTGGAGATGCAAAAATGCATTTATATTTGAAAATTATCTCCGAATATAAATTGCACTTGTATTAGGATTTTTGCTTATTTCAATGAATTTGGACCTATGATTAGTAAGGGACCTGCAAGACACATACATCCAATGAATATATCGAGTAGAAATCCTATGGTGTATTTTGATGGGGCGACAAAAAACAACATTTGTGGGTGTGGATCTTACATTGTCGTTAAACCTAGCTATCATTATCATTTTAGTTGGAATGTTGGCATAGGATTCAACACTCGTGCAGAGGTCATTGCCTTATGTGGGGTTTTATTCTATGCAGAGTGGCTACCAATAAATTCAATGGATGTTTATGGAGATTCTAAGGTGGTGATTGAGTGGGTCTAAAAGCGGTCTACCTTTAACCTCCATTGTTGATAAATTGGTTACAAAGAATTAGGTGGTTGACTGAACAATTCCAAGTGGTGTCCTTTTTTCATTTATACAGGGAGTAGAATGGAATTTTAGATGAAATATCCAAGGCAGGGAACAACTATCTATATTGAGAGATTTTATACACTACCTTCACCAACAACAAATTTCAAGGATCTAGGAACAACCACTTCACATAAGTATTTTACATATTGATGTGGTAGTTCTATTTATTAATTTGATACATAAGTTGGATGGTTTTGAGGGTGTGTAGGTAGCACTGGTTGTTGTGAAGGGACCGCACAAATCATTGGATGTTGTGAAGGTGTTACAATGTGGTGATTTTCAATAGTATCAAGTCACATGATATTTTGTTGGCAATCTTTTTGTTTTTTTTGTTTTGCTTTGTTTTGTTTTTGTTTTTTTGTTTTTTTTATTATTATTATTTATTTTTTATTTCCAGGTTCGATGGTTTTGGATATGGTATAGATCATTATTTGTATTTTATCTTTACATTATGGTTTTACAGGATACGTGGGATGGTTGTGAATGTTGTGATTTGTAGTTGGTGATGCTTGTCCCTAGTGATGTGATTTGGAAAGGTTTTTGTTTGACTTATCTGTAATTGGTAGTGGTATAAGTTGGTTATCTTGTGTTCATGTGAGACAAAAAATCATGGACATTTGGTTTTATTTTATTTAGGAAGTATAAGTAGAGGATTTTAATAATTTTTTTTTGTGAATTAGGATATATACTGATTTATAGGTGGATAACTTGACACTTGATATTTGTAAATATCTTTTATTAATACAAATCCTATTAGTTTTCTCCTTACTGAAAAAAAGAAAGAAAAAAATAAGTTATAACTTTGAGTTCCTCTAAAAGAAATACCAAATTCAAAAAAAATATTGTTCAAATTGAAGTCCGAGAAGTGAAGATATCCTTGATTTAATTTCATCTCTTCTAGAGGTTTATTAATAATAGTTGTGAGTGTTGTAAATATTGTATCTTTTAATAGCGAACCCAAATTATGGGTAGACCAATTTTGTGGTCTTTATGATCTAGGGTCATAATAGAAAAGTTGAGACGTTTTGCAGATGTTATACCCATTTTAAGTTGGGGATTCAAAACCACCATGGGAAATTATTGTTATGTAATTATCTGTCATTTATGAACCACTTACAAGGAGACTAACACCATTATGCACAATGGTTATGCCATTTTGATAGTGGTTCATAATAGCAATTTTGATCAGTATTTAGGAATTTAAGGCCATTTAAAATATGTAATCTCAAGGAAAATAAGAAAAATAAAGAATGGAAGAAGTGGTTAAAACCTTATCATAAGAGTTTTTGGAAGTAAACTATTTGCAAGTTTAGAAATGACCAATGTTTCAGGTGGATACTACACCCATAATTAGGCGCAACATAAAATTTTATTATCTTAAATGAACACTCATTTAAGATAATAAAAAATTATCTTTTCCCTTATGATGGGTGAAGTGTCCACTTAAAATATTGGACTTTTCTAAACTTGGACATAGTTTACTTCCAAAAAATTGGATGACAATATGACTAATTATGAAAATATACATGCTCTGGTGGTTAGAACCTTGTAATAAGTTAAAGCAAGATTAGATGTAACTTGCCAAAACCCTAAGGAAAGTCATCTCATTTGTGAGACATATCCTATAATTATATGACAATGCAAGAAACATACATGCCTACAATGAATTAGAAGAGGTGTTTCATATATATACCCTCCAAGGAAAAAAAATGATTTATGGTCTTTTATATACATATACGAAATAATTATGCATGCTACAAATATAAATAAAAGAATAGGGATAAATCCCATTCTCATTCACAACAAAATTACAAATGGGGGTATGTGGGAACCTATACCCCACATCACCTACAAAAATGAAAATATTATTGAAGTTTACTCTTCACGTGGCAGCCCAAGCCTAAGAGATGGGGTGGAGGGGGGAAGGAAGGACCCACTAAAGATGTAACTAGTATGTATCCCTTTAACAAGCCTTTAGGAACAATATTCTCTCACTTTAAAATTCCTTAAGACCTTACACATTTAAGGTCGCCTTGAAGTAGGAGGCTCACAAAATGAACTATAATTATGATCTCTATCATTTTTCTCTGTATCCTAAAATTTGAACAATACCTCATTCTTTACCATATGGGAAAAATACCTCATTATTTACAATAGGAGTGAGAGGAAAAGTGTGTACCTCTATTATAATTTTCTTTATTTACCATAAGAAATAACATAATGGAGAACCAGTGATGGATGAATCACTTCATTCCTACTCACTACTAAATCATTCAATTCCCCATCACATTAAACAAAGGGCCAAACAATGAGCTAGGTAGTAGAAATATGCCTTGGCCCCTTACTAAAAATGATGTTTTAATAAGATCCTACCATCAACCCATGATTCATCATCTTTCACTCATATTTCCCTATCACACCGATAAAAACACTAGGACTATAAGCTTCCCACACCACAAATCATACACTTATTGAAAAAACACCCAACTTATATATTAATAGAAACCACCAATGTTGTCACATGAACATCATCTTCCAAAATGTGACAACCCCCTGTTAGCCCTGGTCATTTTTCCAATTATGGTAAGCTTTGTAAAATATTTTTATTAAAAATGGGTTGAGTCTAGGGACATGAGTTCCAGAGTTTAAGGGCATGATTTCTTGGGACTTCTCTTGCTTTTTCATAGCCAAGGAGGTTGACAGGTGTGCAACAACCAACTAATAGTGATGTCGCCATACAAAAGCATCCCATTGGTGGTTGTAAGCATGTATGGGTGAGTTGGTCGTCACTATAATAAGAAATTAAACATATATATATATATGGAGAGAGAGAAGGGTGTGGACGAATGCCCTCTACAAGATTTAGGCCAAACTGAGAAACAAAAATCAGGGATGTGGAATCAAATAGATATATACACATTGATATAGGGTTAGGCGGATCCTGAGGGAAATTTTTGTGGATCCTATAAGAAAAGGGGTTGGTTAATTTGAGACTCTCCTTCTTCTGCTCCTGTCATATACTCATTATAAACACTGAATGTTGTTCAAGTTTTGATCTATCTTTCAGACTCTATTTTCGCTCAAATTTCTCAGATGTTTCTCCTTTTTATGACAAAGATGACCATGAAAAATGATTTTTCTTAGATGGAAATCATGTATTTATTTCCCGCATACATGAGCAGTACTAGTGCATAATTCAATAAAAAAAGAGAATCAAAGTTATGACATACTATGGATAAGGAGAATAGGATTTAATCCCCTAGCTGTGACAATGAATTCCCTATATAAGGTGATTATATTCCTTGCATTGTCGAACTAGAGGGCAAGCCTACAAGGCCCTATCCTCCTCCTCCTCTTCACACATCCAAATGTTTCAAGTTTCACTACGTTGGCTATCCACTTACGGTTCAACATTATTGGTAGTCGTGGAAGGCTTGGATTTTTAACTGCTTTTAGGTTGGTACCCATGTTGTATGACAGTAATTGCCTCATGCATTATATTAAAAGAGTTGATCAATATGTAAATGATGGATCCAAGGTCGTGTGGGTGATGAATGGGGGCATCTATTGGTTGTTATCATTAGTTGGATTGCACTTATGTTATTCCTGAGGATTCCCGAGGATCCCGAGAAAGACTGGGAAAGAAGTTGAAACTTTCCTAGGAACAACAGGTCTAATGTATGTGTTCATTGACTATTGGAATGTTGTGCTTTATGTCGATAATATCACCAAATAAAACACGTTGTTGTTGCTGACGATGATGCTATGTAACACATAAATAAATGCTTTACTAGGTTAATTTTTCACCAAGATATGATCTAGTGCGTGTAACAGGGATATTGATGATGCCATCAAGATTTTGACATTGTTTCTTATGGTAAGATGGGTGCTCTGCTCCAACCTTGGCCATAATAACAAGCCTGTACCTCTATGGAAATGAGTCATTGGTGAAGCCTGGAGGTTCTACTAGTTAGTTCTCTAAATTCAATTATCTACATACGGGATTCAGACTTGTGGGTAGACTTGAGAACTCTGAAACCCCATAAGAAGGGTGCCAATAATTTATCAATACACCCTTCTGGAAGGTTTGTTGTAAAGGGGATGGAGGGTGGAGGTGGCAGACCTCTGGACCCTCTTATTCAACCTTTAACGAAGCCATAATTTGACTGAAGGGTGGAGGTAGTAGACCTATGGTGCAATTAGTAGCTGGTGGATGGAGATGGTTAGACCTCTAGAGTTTTTGCTTTAGCTGAAAATTATGGGTCTGACTCTTTGAGAAATCCTCTCAAATCTAGCTCAGGGGTGATTGGGTTGAAAGAAGGACCACCATGCAACCCAATCTATGGTTGGGTGGAGAGTTGTAGTCCTCGACTCAGCTGCCCAATTTATATTGAGATAAGTGTTTAATGCCATTGTTGTGTGAATTGAACCTCATGTCTAGATTTTGGACTTATTTAGATGTCAAATAACTGAGTGAATTTTCTTATGTTTGGATAGTATCCAAAATTATAGCATTTGAATTTTTGGTTTCCACAGAATATAGTTAGAGTTCTTGAACATGACTGTTAAAATAGAAGTTTCTTTCTCTCTCAAGGAATTTTTAGGGTTATATATGTACTGCCATGCTTTAACATCGTTGTGGAATATGGATAGGTTTGAGGTCTGTGTGAATTGATTGATTTCAAATTTAACCTAGTGTTTAGTCGTTATTATGGATGCATGCCCTTGATGGAATTAAGGTTTTCTAGTCTTTAGGTGAAGCTCCGTACTCATTTTTGGAAGTACACCCATGTGATAATGAGCAGAGTGTCCGAGCAATGGAAGTTTCCATTATAATATTTTCTTGATCCTTTAAAACTTCCTGACTATGTTGTATTGAAATAAATATAAATGACTACTGAAGTATAGGTTATAATTTGGACAAGTGGTCATGTTTGAATCATCTATCACGGGTTATGTTTCAGTTGGTAGTGAGAGTTGTATATTTTCTTGGGTTCTAATTTATGGTTCACTAGTTTTTGAAAGACCTGCTGATTATTTATTAAGAAATTGCATGAGATATCTTCTCATGCTTTCTCAAAACTCAACTAAAACTCCTAGACATCATTTTTAATGAGCTTTGAGTTCTAGGGAAAATTTTAGGGGCTAATATTCGTAGGTGGGATAATTTTCCATGCTTTTTCCAAAAAAAAGATTCGTTAATTTCCATTTTTTTGAATATTGATTTGCCCAAATTTTATAGTATAAAATTATTTTACCCTAAAAATCGCCAAAATTTTATATATACTAATATAAAACAATTATAAACCTAAATATTTTTACAAAAATATGATAATTTTTTTTACAATTTACATATTGGGGACTAGTAAGATTCGCCAAGGTTTCTAAATTTTAAGATAAACTTCCATCCTTAAAATTTTCCCTTGCTTTGACTATACTAAACAAAGAGTGATCGTGCTTGGATTTGTGCATTTGTAATGTTGAAATGTCCTGCAATATTTTACTAGGACAAGATGCAATAGCTCTAGTTGGCCAACACCAAAACAAGCCAATTTAATGTTCAACTACCATGACCAATTCCTTCATTACTCCACAACAACTATATTGCAATAGTCTCACATGAAGCGAGGGTTAATATGCACATGGTCATATTTATTTTGACAATGAAGGAAACGTGCTAGGATCTCATCTAATATATGTTGCTAAGATATAATAAACTTATGGTGTATGAGTTATCATCCTTCTTAGTCCTTAGTTATAGTAACTTTGCTCTCTGTCTTTGAATTCATGGTTGAAATAAATAATTTTCCACTGTATTTTTGTTAGCATCATTCAAAAACTTTATTTATTGATGCTCTATGAGATGCATCAACTCTAAATTACCCATCATCCATTTTCTTGTTGAATTAGGGATCAACGATTATTATTCTGGTGTTGTTGCATTTCCACAAGGAGTTGTTAATTCAGTTTCTTTGTGAATGTTAATAATTTCTCTCTCCTTACCCGGGGTGTTCTTAATGTGAAAATTTATGAATCTTACAAATATAAATCTTACTGCTATTAACTGATTTGCATTACCTACTTGTATTTTCCATTTAACAAGTTATTTTAAGAATACTTCAGTAAAATATTAATGCAAATACTTAGAAGCCTACACCAATATATATATATATATATATATATATATATATATATATCAAGTACTGAAAATAAATGAGACAATCACACAAAGGAAACACTTATTTTTGGACTAACATCCCTGGAACAACCCAATGCAGGAAAACTGGTGCAACAGATATGAGGGTTTTATTATTAAACAGATTTTTGAATACAATCTAGGGTGCTAAATCCGGCTCACCCAATAGATAAAATCCCAATAGAAGTACCTCGATTGAAAGAAAAATGTATTGAATGATCCAGCAATTGAATGAAGAAACCCCACAAGTGACTGCGTTTTCCCCAGTGCTACGCAATGACGGCTACAACAAGCTCTGCGATGAGACTGCATCACCTCCTCCAGGAGCTGCGTCACCCTCCTCGTGATTCTTCCTGGCTTAGAAATTGATCTGCTGAATTTCTGCCAATCTGCCCCACAAAAACCCCATTGCTGCCTCTTCAGTGAATGCGTCACCCTTTTGGTCTTGCATCACCCTTCTAGGCCTGCGTCACCCTCTCGAGTGCTGCATTGTCTTTCCTGGTGCCACTTTGCCTCTCTACAATTGTATTCTCAACCTTGGACTGAAGTCTCGCTGCCTAATTTCCCCTCTCTGCACTGCAAGCTCACTCCGAAATTCTCAACAAACCATGCCCTGTAGAAATTATATAACTTATGTGTTATATGTCCAAGATTCTCCTGATCTCACACTATTTTAACTTCATGCAAAATACATAATCTATTCCACCATTGATCATTTGTGGAAATTAAATCAAGATTGCAATGCACACATGAAACAATAAAAATTCACACACATTAACACAGCTTGTTTAACGGGAAAGCCCGAAGCTAAAAACCCCAACTATATGTATATAATATATGTCATAGATATCATGTAAAAATCCTCATACAAAGCCGAATATCCAAGCTCTCAATACAATACAATCGCTACACACTAATCAGTGCCCGATCTAGCAAATCCATTGGAGGATCTCTCGCCACCGCGTCAGACGCCTTCCCCATCGCGCAATCGTCGTTGGAAGAATGGCTCTAAATGAACTTCTTAATTTCTATCCATCCTATATTGATCGCGCAATCCTCATTGGAATCTCCACTCGGGTGTTGGATGCAATCAATGCATCACTATAGTCACAACCGATAGTCACACTTGCTCTTTCACCTACCTCTCCACTGGTCTCCACTGAAACTGCCATGCACTGTAGTTAACTGATGTATTCTTCAGTTGATTAATGAGTTATTATTTAGTGAATTAATTAACTAATTAATTCACACCACTCTCACTAGTGTATCAGTCAGTTAGACTAGATACAACTAGCTCAACTGAGTCTAACTGAGTTAAACTAAATACAACTCCACCAACTACTTCTATAACTCCACCAAACTCTGTCACATGAGTTCTAACCGAAGTCCTCATGCATTAGCTCCAGTAAACCCTCAGGAATAGCATAATTCATTATGTCAGCTGCTGTGCCACATCTGTGCACTTAACTGAAGTGCTCCAAGAGAATAAGATAATGTTTAGAGTCCAAATATTATTAAGAGCTAATAATATTCGACATATCTATTTTTAGACTGCCAATCTAAAAATAGATTCCGCCCAATATGTCTAAAAATAGAAGTCCATCTATTTTTCCAACTTGACCAACCATCCACAAATAGCATCCTGCAACTCATAGAATATGATCGACATGTCTAAAAATAGACATAGTCTAAAAATAGACTTTGCACCAAAAATATCCTGCGGGCCCACTTAGTGAAGGCGACTCTTTTCACTAAGCTCATCATCTTGTTGAATCTCAACACTCCCTCTCAACAAGATAGGGATTATCTGCCACCCCAATCTTGTCTCTATGGTATTCGAATTTGCTCCTGGTGAGCGCCTTCGTCAGAATATCTGCATCCTGATCCTCCGTAGGAATGTAAGATAGTAACATGATCTTCCGCTGCACACAATCTCTGATATGATGGTACCATATGTCAATATGTTTAGATCTATCATGAAATACCGGATTAACCGAGAGTTTAATGCATCTCTGATTATCACAATATATCACAGTAGGATCTAAGTGTGAACCAAACAACCCGACCAGGATCTTCCTCATCCATATAGCCTCGCATGCAGTCAAACTTGCTACCATGTACTCGGACTCCAGATGTTGAACTGAGTGCCACGGATCTCTGTTTCCTACCGTACTCAATAAACCGTTGTAGACCCGATACCGAATATCCCCTCCAGATGTGCCTCTTTCCCCCCGTTGGGCTCCCCCGCCCCATCCGCATCCGTGAATCCATGCAACTTCGGTACTCATCCGATCGTCCGTACCATAATCCATATCCCGATGTGCCCCCGAGATACAGACATGCCTTGATTTCCTTCCCGTGCTTGGTAGGCTTAACTATAGTTTGTGAAAGTCTTCGGTTAAGATAGCATATGTCCTGGTCTGTATTGACCAAATACATGAGCGAACCAACCAACTCAATAAACAAGTGGCATCCACTACCTCTGCCGATGTAGCATCCTATTTCCTCCAACCACCAGAAGAGAACTATCGATAGGCTGCAGCAGCCTTGCATGTTGAACTTCTCTAGTATCTCCCGGGCATACTTTCCTTGAGACACAAACATTCCACCCTTCCGCCGCCAAATTTCCAACCTAGGAAATAATGAAGGAGGCCCAAGTCCTTCATCTCAAACTCCTTTGCAAGATCAACCTTGCATGAGTGTATCAACAGTTCATCACCTATTATTATCAAATCATCTACATAAAGTACAATGATCAACAACTTACCCTCAACCACAATCTGGTACAAGTTAGGATCTGCCTCACTCTTGGTAAAACCAAGTCCGGTGAAATAACTGTTTATCCGTGTGTACCAAGAACGAGGTGCTTGTTTCAGCCCATACAACGCTATTTTGAGCCTGCACACATGCAACTCATTGCTGAAGATTTTTAATCCTTTAGGCTGCTCTATGTACACCTCCTCCTCAATGACTCCGTTGAGGAACGCAGTCTTCACATCCATCTGATGAATGTGCCAACCCATCTGCGCTGAGAGAGCAAGGATGGTTCGTATGGAAGAATACCTTGGTGCAAAGGTTTCTTCATAGTCGATCCCCTTGATCTGTGAGAAGCCCCGGGAAACAAATCTTGCCTTGTATTTCTCAACGCTCCCGTCAGCAACTTTCTTTACTTTGTAGATCCACCTGGAACATACCACTGATTTCCCTTCCGGCCTTGGGACAATCTCCCATGCACTGTTTTTTACAATCGAATCATACTCTTCCACCATGGAATCTACCCAGCAGGGTCCTCCACAACTTCCTCGAAAGAAGATGGTTCTGTCATGATACACTTGCTCATCAGAGCCATGTATCCAATAAATCGGTCAGGTGACTGTCTCTGTCTACACTGTGATGTAGGTGCTCCTAAATTCTGAGCTGCATCAAGATTCAATCGCTCAGCTTCTATAGTGTGCTTCCGCCCTCTGATGTTTGGCGCTGCATGAGTGGTTTCTTCCACTCCATGAACCCCCTCTTGTGGCTGATCCACATCCTGAGGCTCATCTTTAGGAACTAGTAGCTCCTCATATGCATGCAAGTGTAGCTCCCTCTCAAGCGACAACTTCATGGCTTTCTCCTCATGAAATTTGATATCCCGTCGCACAACAGTCTTCCGACTGTCTGGAAAATACACACGATAGTTGTGGGGTGTTTCATACCCCACAAATATCCCAACCTCTGCGGTTGGCTCCAGATTCTTCCTGGAATCCTTAGTCACATGAATGTAAATAGGTGAGCCAAAAATCTTCAAATGAGAAATATCAGGCTTCTTACCAGAAAACGCCTCTTCTGGTGTACTCATGCCAAGTACTCTATGAGGAAAATGGTTTTGCACATAAACCGCAGTGTTGCATGCTTCTGCCCACAAGTGTATGGGAAGGCCCTGATCATGCAGCATCGCCCATGCAGCACCCACGATCGTTCTGTTCTTTCACTCCGCGACCCCATTCTGCTATGGGTTATGAGGCGCTATGAGCTTTCTTCAAATTCCTTCTGCGCTGCAAAAGTCTTTGAATTTGCCAGAGATGAATTCACCACAATTATCGCTCCTAAGAGCCTTCACCTGCTTCCCCTATTCTTTCTCAATTAGTGCCTTGAACTCACAGAACTTGGAGTATGTCTCGCTCTTCTTCTGCATGAAGAATATCCAACACTTACGAGAAAAATCATCAACAAATATCACATAATACCTATGCTTTGCAGTCGAAGCTATTGAGAAAGGTCCACACACGTCTATGTGAATTCTCTCAAGGATCGTCGTGGCGCGAATATACTTCTCATGAAAGGTGGCTTTCAAAAATTTTCCCAAAGTACATCCCTTGCACTGATCTGACTGCGCAAGTGTACCTTTGGGAAGCCCGGTAGAAATCTGTTGCAAAATTTTCAAAGCGCCATGGTGAAGATGGCCCAATCTCCGCGCGTCACCTCCCTCATCCCTACCACCGTATAAATTTATATAACCGATATGTTATACATCCGAGATTCTCCTGATCACACACTATTTGGCTTCATGCACAATACAGAATCTCTTCTACCATTGATCGTTAATTGCAGAAATAAAATCAATTGCATGCACACATTAAAACCATGAACATTCACACATATGAACACAGATTTATGGGAAAGCTTAAAGCCGAAAAAACCCCCAACTATCCGGATATTATATATCATAGATATCATGTAACAATCATTATACAAAGCTCCTCACAAGCTCGCACAATCTCCAATCGCTACACACTAATAAGGTCCAATCTAGCAAAACAAATGCTCCAATCTCCGCCACCGCTAGCCTCGCCTACCGCGCAATCATCGTCAAGAATGGCTCGAATGAACTCAAATTGGTCCACTTGGTCGCACAATCCTCATTGGCATCTCCAATCACTGGTTGTTGCAAATCATGCAACAATATAGTCACAACTGATAGTCACACTACTCTTTCACCTATCTCTTCACTGGTCTCCACTAAAACTGTCCATGCACTGAAGTTAACTGATGTATTCTTTAGTTGATTAATGAGTTTATAATTAGTGAATTAATTAATAATTAATTCAAACCACTCTCACTAATTGTATCAATCAGTTAAACTAGATACAAATAGCTCAACTATGTTTAGATTAGTTAAACTGAATACAACTCCACTAACTTCCTCAATCAACTCCACCAAACTCTGTCACATGAGTTCTAACTTAAGTATCCATGCAATAGCTCCACTTAACCCTCAGGAATAGCGTAATTCCTTCTGTCAGCTCCTGTGCCACATCTGTGCACTTAACTGAAGTGCTCCAAGAGAACAAGATAATGTTTATAGTCCAAATATTATTAAGAGCTAATAATATTCGACATATCTATTTTTACACTGGAAATATAAAAATAGATTCCGCCCAATATGTCTAAAAATAGAAGTCCATCTATTTTTCCAACTTGACCAACCATCCACAAATAGCATCCTGCAACTCATAGAATATGATCGACATGTCTAAAAATAGACATAGTCTAAAAATATACTTGCGCCAAAAATAGCCTGCGGGCCCACTTAGTGAAGGCGACTTATTTCCACTAAGCTCATCATCTTGTTGCAATCTCAACACTCCCTCTCAACAAGATAAGGATTATCTGCCACCCCTATCCTGCCTCCGTGGTATTCGAATTTTCTCCTGGTGAGCGCCTTCGTCAAGATATCAGCATCCTGATCCTCCATGGGAATGTATGAAAGTAACATGATCTTCCGCTGCACACAATCTCTGATATGATGATACCGGATGTCAATGTGTTTAGATCTATCATGAAATATTGGATTAACCGAGAGTTTGATGCAACTCTGATTATCACAATAAATCACAGTAGGCTCTAAGTGTGAACCGAACAACTCGACCAGGATCTTCCTCATCCATATAGCCTCGCATGCAGCCAAACTTGCTGCCATATACTCAGCCTCTGCTGAACTGAGTGCCACGGATCTCTGCTTCCTGCTGTACCAAGAAACTGCTGTCGACCCGATACTGAAAATCCCTCCAGATGTGCTCTTTCTGTCCGTTGGGCTTCCTGCCCAATCTGCATCCGTGAAGCCACACAACTTCACCTCATCCGACTGTCTGTACCATAATCCATATCCCGATGTGCCTCTGAGATATCTCAATACATGCTTGCCTGCCTTCCAAAAGAGCTTGGTAGGCTTAACCATAGCTTGTGAAAGCTGGTTAACAGCATAGCATATGTCGGGTCGTGTATTGACTAGATACATAAGTGACCCCACCAACTGTCGATAAACAGTGGCATCCACTACCTCCGCTGAAGTAGCATCCTCCTTCCTCCAACCACCAGGAAGAGGAGTATCAACAAGCTTGCAGTCATGCATGTTGAACTTCTCCAGTATCTCCCGAGCATACTTACCCTGAGAAAAAACAGTCCACCACTGCGCTGCCAAATTTCCAATCCCAGAAAATAATGAAGGAGGCCCAAGTCCTTCATCTCAAACTCTTTTGCAAGATCCTCCTTGCATGAGAGTATCAACAGCTCATCACCTGTCAAAATCAAATCATCTACATAAAGTACAATGATCAACAACTTACCCTCCACCATAATCTGGTACAGGTTAGGATCCGCCTCACTCTTGGAGAATCCAAGTCCGGTGAAATAACTGTCTATCCGTGTGTACCAAGCACAAGGTGCTTGTTTCAACCCATACAACGCTCTCTTGAGCCTGCACACATGCGACTCGCTGCTGAAGATCTAGAAACCTTCGGGCTGCTCTATGTACACCTCCTCCTCAATGACTCCATTGAGGAACGTAGTCTTCACATCCATCTGATGAATGTGCCACCCCATCTGCGCTGAGAGAGCAAGGATCGTCCGTATGGAAGAGTACCTTGCGACAGGTGCAAAGGTCTCCTCATAATCGATCCCCTTGATCTGTGAGAAGCCACGGGCGACAAATCTCGCCTTGTACTTCTCCACACTCCCGTCAGCCGCTTGCTTCACTTTGTAGATCCATCACGAACCCACCACTGATTTCCCATCCGATCTTGGGACAATCTCCCATGCACTGTTTCTGACGATCGAATCATATTCTTCGATCATGGCATCTACCCATGCGGGTTCCTCCACAGCTTCCTCAAAAGAGGATGGCTCCGTCACGACACATTGAATCATAAGAGCCATGTATCCAGTGTACCGATCCGGTGACTGTCTCTGTCTGCGCTGTGCTGTAGGTGGTCCTACAACCTTCTCTGCATCTTGAGCCAGTCGCTCAGCTTCTATAGTGCGCTTGCGCCCTCTGATGGTTGGCGTTGCATGAGTGGTCTCTTCCACTCCATGAACTTCCTCTTGTGGCCGATCCACATCCTGAAGCTCATCCTTAGGAACTAATAGCTCCTCATCTGCATGCAAGTGTGGCTCCCTCTCAAGCGAACACTTCATGGCTTTCTCCTCCTGAAATTTGATATCCCGTCGCACAACAGTCTTGCGATTGTCTGGAAAATACACACGATAGTTGTGGGGCGTATCAGTGTACCCCACAAATATCCCAACCTATGCGGTCGGCTCCAGCTTCTTCCTGGCATCCTTCGTCACATGAATGTAAACAGGTGAACCAAAAATCCTCAAATGGGAAATATCAGGCCTCTTACCAGAAAACGCCTCCTTGGGTGTACTCATGCCAAGTATCTTGTGAGGACAATGGTTCTGTACATATACTGCAATATTGCATGCCTCAACCCACAAGTGTATGGGAAGGCCCTGATCATGCAACATCGCCCGTGCAGCACCCATGATCGTTCTGTTCTTCCACTCACCAACCTCGTTCTGTTGTGGGTTATGAGGTGCCATGAGTTCTCTTCAAATTCCTTATGCACTGCAAAAGTCCTTGAATTCGCTAGAGATGAATTCACCACCATTGTCGCTCCTAAGAGCCTTCACCTGCTTCCCCGATTATTTCTCAACCAGTGCCTTGAACTCACAGAACTTTGAGTATGTCTCGCTCTTCTTTTGCATGAAGAAGATCCAACACTTACGAGAAAAATCATCAACAAATATCACATAGTACCTGTGCTTTGCTGTCGAAGCTACTGAGAAAGGTCCACACACGTCTGTGTGAATTCTCTCAAGGATCGTCGTGGCACAACTATCCTTCTCGTGAAAGGTGGCTTTCACAAATTTTCCCAAAGTACATCCCTTGCACTGATCTGACTACACAAGTGTACCTTTGGGAAGCCTGGTAGAAATATGCTGCAAAATTTTCAAAGCTCCATGGTGAAGGTGGCCCAATCTCCTGTGCCACAACTCGCCATCATCCTGGCTCACCACTCCTTCTGCCTTGCCTGCCATTGCTGTGCATCCAAATACCTGCAATTGATAAAGGTTCTTAACTCGAACCCCTATCCTCCAGGTTTCACCAGTTGCCTTACTGCGCAGGAAAGCCTTTCCCTCGCTAAAGACAACATCATATCCCTTGTCTTCTAACATGGCCACCGAGATCAGATTCTTCTTCAATCCTGGAACATGCATCACTTCCTTCAATACGAAGGGTTTACCAGACTCCCTCTCAAAGGAAATGGTACCAATACCGGTCGCACTGTATCTACCATCATCGCCCATCTCGATGTGCACTCCAAGATCTTTCTCATGCAGATCAGTAAACACATATTTGTCTTTGGTCATATGAAAAGACGCACCACTGTCAAGAAACCACACTAAACCCATCACACTTGAGACCAAGCATGCGATCAACGAAAAATCCAGCTCAAACTGCGAGGCTAAGGCCTCTCCAGTTGCAGATCCAACAACCTGCTTATTTTTCTTCTTCTGTGGACAATTAGTGGCGTAATGTCCGTGTTGGTGACAGTGAAAGCACTTCACCTTGGACATGTCCTGCTTCTTGCCTTTCACATCGGATTGATAAGCATTCTTCTTTCTCTTCCCCTTCCTTGCTTTGGCAGCCAACGCACAATTTTCTTCATCTGTACTCTTCGATGAAGATCCGTCCCTGGTATTCCGCCTTATCTCCTCTTGCACAAGATCCAACCAAAGTTGCTCCCATCCTGGCAATTTCTCCCGACCATTGACAGAGTCCTGATAGAAATGCCAACTCTTCGGAAGCCCAAGGAGAACCAAGCTCACCAAGTCCTCGTCATCTACAGTAACCCCCACACTTCCCAACTCATCCCCACACTAGACAAACTTCGTGAGGTACTTGGGTATACTGTGGCCTTTCTCCATTTTTATGTTCCTGAGTTTATCCTTGAGCGCCAACTTCCTCTGGTCGCTCTTGCTTTGAAATAAATCTGTCAAAGTTTTCCACATCAAGAATGGAGAAGCTTTACCATGAAGGCTAGACACTATGTGATCCTTCACACCTTCCAATAGAATCCTTGGACACTTTGCTGTCTTATTTTTCCATGCGTCAAGTGCGGCAACATCGCTAGAAGCAGGGTTTGGAATTTATGCATATATGAACTCCTTCAACGCATTGTCATCCAGCACTGCCTCCATCCTGTCCTTCCATGAAATATAATTTGAGCTGCCCTCAAGGGCATACTCCAATAAAAATCCATTGAAAGACATCTCAACTTCGACACCAAGAAAACACTGCTGCAAATTCGAATTCCACCAGCACAAAACTCAACCGCTTCAATGTTTTGCAATTGCTCCAATGATCAATATCGCTCTGATACCATGTAGAAATTTATATAACTGATATGTTATATCTGAGATTCTCCTGATCACACACTATTTGACTTCATGCACAATACAGAATCTCTTCTACCATTGATCATTAATTGCGGAAATAAAAACAATCGCATGCGCACATTAAAACCATAAACAATCACACATACGAATAGAGTATTTATGGGAAAGCTTAAAGCTGAAAACCCCCAACTATCTGTATATTATATTTCATAGAGATCATGTAACAATCATTATACAAAGCTCCTCACAAAGCTCTCAGTACAATCTCCAATTTCTACACACTAATCAAGCCCGATCTAGCAAATCACATGCTCCAATCTCTGCCACCTGATAGCCTGCCTCTACTGCGCAATCACTGCTGAAGAATGGCTCTGAATGAACTCAAATTGGTCCAGCCTTGCTCACGCAATCCTCATTGGCATCTCCAATCACTGGTTGTTGCAAATCATGCAACACTATAGTCACAACTGATAGTCACACTGCTCTTTCACCTACCTCTTCACTGGTCTCCACTGAAACTGTCCATGCACTGTAGTTAACTGATGTATTATTTAGTTTATTAATGAGTTAATAATTAGTGAATTAATTAATAATTAATTCACACCACTCTTACTAGTGTATCAATCAGTTAGACTAGATACAACTAGCTCAACTATGTTTAACTCAGTTAAACTGAACACAACTCCATCAACTACCTCAATAACTCCACCAAACTCTGTCACATGAGTTCTAACCGAAGTATCCATGCAATAGCTCCACTTAACCCTAAGGAATAGCGTAATTCCTTCCGTCAGCTCCTGTGCCACATCTGTGCACTTAACTGAAGTGCTCCAAGAGAATAAGATAATGTTTATAGTCCAAATATTATTAAGAGCTAATAATATTCGAAATATCTATTTTTAGATCGGAAATCTAAAAATAAATTCCACTCAATATGTCTAAAAATAGAAGTCCATCTATTTTTTCCAACTTGACCAACCATCCACAAATAGCATCCCCCGCAACTCATAGAATATGATCGACATGTCTAAAAATAGACTTGCGCCAAAAATAGCCTGCGGGCCCACTTAGTGAAGGCGACTTCTTTCCACTAAGCTCATCATCTTGTTGCAATCTCAACACTCACTGCTCCTTCTGCTTTGCCTGCCATTGCTGCGCAACCATCTACCTGCAATTGATAAAGGTTCTTAACTCGAACCCCCATCCTCCGGGTTTCACTAGTTGCCTTATTGCACAGGAAAGCCTTTCCCTCGCTAAAAACAACATCATATCCCTTGTCTTCCAACATCGCCACAAAGATCAGATTCTTCTTCAATCCTAGAACATGCATGACATCCTTCAATATGAAAGGTTTACTAGACTCCCTCTCAAAGGAAATGGTCCCGATACCAGTCGCACTGTATCTACCATCATCGCCCATCTCGATGTGCACTCCAAGATCCTTCTCATCCAGATCACTGAACAAATATTTGTCTCCGGTCATATGGAAAGACGCACCACTTTCAAGAAACCACACCGATCCCATCACACTTGAAACCAAGCATGCAATCAGCGAAAAATCTAGCTCAAACTGTGAGGCTGAGGCCTCTCCAGCTGCAAATCCAACATCCTGCTTATTTTTCTTCATCTGTGGACAATTAGTGGCGTAATGTCCGTGTTGGTGACAGTGAAAGCACTTCACCTTGGACAAGTCCTGCTTCTTTCCTTTCGCACCGGATTGAGAAGGATTTTTCTTTCCCTTCCCTTTCCTTGCTTTGGCAGCCAAAGTGCAATTTTCTTCATCTTCATTATTTGATGAAGATCCATCCATGGTACCCTGCCTTATCTCCTCCTGCACAAGATCCGACCAAAGTCGCTCCCATCCCGGCAGTTTTTCCTGACCATTGACAGAGTCCTCGTAGCTATGCCAACTCTTCGGAAGCCCAAGGAGAGGAAATATCACCAAGTCATCTTCATCTACAGTAACCCCCACAATTCCCAGCTCATCCCTGCACTGGACAAACTTCGTGAGGTACTTGGGTATACTTTCTCCCTTCTCCATTTTTATTTTTCTGAGCTTGTCTTTAAGCGCCAGCTTCCTCTGGTCGCTTCTGATTTGGAACTGTTATGCTCCTATACCAATAGGTGTCATATATCATGATTGACTTGATGGGCTATGTAATATGTTCATACCTTTCCTTGTTGCAAAGGTTTTCCATATTCTCAAAAAATCAAAAAATTTAAAAAATGTAAAGAGGGTATACCCTAAAAGAAAAATCAAAGGGTATAAAGAATAAAAAATGGCCAAAAAAGTAAAAGAAAATGAACCCCACCAAAAGAAAGGCCAAGGAAAGTGTGCGAGTCTAAATGCCACTACTTTTTTCTCTTATGTAAATAAACAAATTGTTTGCAACTTGTATCTTATGCCACAATTTATGAATAGTCAAACAGTTTAAGCTTGGCTAGTTCATTTTCAATTTTATGTTTTAGAGATAGAGAATAAAATCTGACCAAACAGTTTAATATTGACAGATAAGTAGATAGGGAGAGTAAATAAAAGGAGCTCAATAGTTTAATCTGAGCCCTTGGATGTAATAAGGTTAGAATTAGATAGATTTCTACATGTAAAAGAAAAGAAAGTGTGACAAGGGTTTTCCAGTCTAAGTGCACCCTAATAAAGAAGAAAAAATGGTAGGTTAAAGTAAATAGGGTAGGTAGATGTTGTTGCAGAATTACATGTGATGGATAATAACTCTAAATGTGTTAATATTTACTTTCATCACAAAGTGCAAGGCAGGCACTACACTGGAAGAATTTCAAGCAAAACAAAGTCAAATTATTAACTTCTCTTTTCATTTTTCCCTAAAAATTTCACTAATTTCCCCTAAGTACTAAGGCATTTGAAAATTAGAGGGGCTCAAGGCATTTCCTTGACTTTTAGAGGGACCGGACCCTCGGCCCAATAATTGAAAAAGCCTAAGTACTTAAAACCATTCATAATGTCATTCATTCACTTCCAAAAAATCTTTTCCTAAGTAAAATCCAACTTTACTTAGGAGAATTGTGCAATATTTCATAAAAACCCTTTTCATTCAAGCATAAGTTAAATACATACTTCTAATGTTTTTATACTTAGCGCTTTCCATTCATTTTCATATTAACTTTAACTTTATTATTTAATTCCCTATATGAATCAACCCTTTCCCATATTATTTTAACTATATAAAATTTCCAAATTATTACATATCCCACCCCTTTGGTTGAAAAATAACCATACAAATATGTTAATTGTGATTAATTAGTTGAATCTCCAACTAATTATGATCCCCGCCTCCCCACCGTATTTAAAAGGGTGAATTAACCCTCATGGTTAATTAATAACTTATCCCACCAATCAAATTTCCCCCGATATTATTAAATTATATTTAATTGTATTGGGCCCGCTCCTTTATTTCCCCGTCATCTCACCTCCCCGACAACCGTTCGATCAACCAGTCCACGATCAACGACTGTCATCCATATCGCTGCGCCCCCACGTCCGAACAATAACACGCGATGGCCAAGCGGTTTTCCAAACAGTGCCTCGCCACGTGTCGTGAGCTGTATGGAATCGCTGGCCCTCCGCTGAAAACCACTCGTTCCCAAAAGCGGTGCGATGTATACCGCTTACCACCCTTCCGCCTATGACAAAACAACCTTTCCTGCTTACGTCATCTGCCATAAATATAAACCCCACCAACCTTTGATTTTGCAAATAAAAAAAACAAATGCACATATTTTCATCATTTAATGTAGACAACCAGGTCAGTCCATCGACAAGTTCATCCGCAACAAAAGCATTGCCTACAGGAAAAATTCTTTATGACAGTTTGGAAAATTTGTTTTATCTCGAATATGAGGTAAAAAACTTGTTTCCAATTCAACCTACATTTTTCAGATACACAGAAACTGATGAGACCCTAAGAAAGCTTCAAAGAACCAGAATACCAGAAGCACAATGGTGTTAAGACATGTTGTACCTTTTGTAAAAAATATCCTTGTATGAATTTTGGTTATTTACTACAGTAAGTATTGGTAAAAAGGATAAACAGAAAATAAACAGAGAGCATAACAGTTAAAGAGTATCAGTGGTTAAAGTGTATCAGGTAAAAGTCAGAGTGAAAGTTAAAATGAAGTTATAGAGAAGTCAAAGGTAAACAGTAAAAGTAAATACAGAGGTAGTAAAATGGTAAAAAGAAATGAAAATAATTTCACCAACATTGAAGTTTGTCTAAAGTGAAAGTAAAACAGTCAAAAGAACAAAAAAGTGAAAAGATGAAAAACACAACAAGAAGGAACATTTTTGCAGAAATTGCATGTTTTAGTCATTTTTTTGCAGAAAATATTGTGATCAATCCAAGATGAATTTTGAAAATCTGAAGGAGGTTTATGTTCATAAGATGTCCAGCTACAAAAATCTATCTCACTTTTTTCACAGTGAATTTAGAATCAGAGATACATGTACATATTTATAGGCTATTTTTCAGACTCTGTAAAACTCTGTTTTACACATATTTTTACAGAGCCTATTGTGCATAGCTGGAGAGGAATTTTATGAAACTGAAAGAGGTTTATCTCACCAACATATTAATCCACAATAAACTCTTTCAATTTTTACATATCTATTACGGATTGAGAAATACAAAGATATCATTGGACCCCAAGTTTGCAGAATTGTTGGAGCAGAATGCACAAAGAAAGGAAGCAGTTAGTGACTTGGATGCCTCATCATCAACTAAGAGTTGGATCAAATTAGAATTCTCCTCTTTGTCATCACCTATCCATAAAAAATAGTGCCAAATAGATGCATTAGTTTGAGTTTCCTTTAATTAAGTTCTATCTATGTAAAACAGTTGGAGAGATTTGTGAACTAATCTTGATATTTTTTCAAGATATTTTAGTTTAGAATTTGTATAAATAATTCACTCTTGGAAGTATTTTTGGGGGTGGATTCTTAGACTTTGCTGTAATACTGATTATTTTGGAATAAAGTGTTGTTGGACAAATTTCGCATGGCTAGCTGGATAAAGAATTGATGCAAAGGACTTTTCACAGGATTCTTGAGTCAGACCACGGATCAATAAGTCTTCTATCTCTTATGTTTTAAAGTTTTATACTTGTTTATTATACCATCTATGTTTCATATCTGAATGATAAATGAAAAATAATAATTCAGAAAGTTCTTAAGTGCAATCTGTTTTCAATCGTTGTTATTCTTAATGTTTTCCTTTGAACTAGTATGAACAATGAATTTTTAATTGCTCCTATTTTCTAGTTTATTCATTTTGATTATTTGGTAAATAATTCTTAATTTCTCTTTATTAATAATCATTCATGTTCCCTCTTTCGAATATGTTGAAGGATTCTTAATTTCCCTTCATCCATTTTGAAGTCCATTCCATTCATTTAGATCTTTAATTGTTCCCTATTTGATTACCTTGCCCTGTGAAACCATCCCTTGTTAAGAAACTAAATCCAGTTAAGCCATCTTCTTTGACTCCATTAGCCCAATGGCCTAAACTATTCAGTCCTACCCCTCTGCTATTGAATTCCATCACCCAAACACAATCAAAATCCCTAAACTTTCATAACTAGCCTAATATCTTTCAAAAACAAAGCTAAAACTTAAAGAGAGCCCTCTCTGGGTACATATTGGCTAGATTTTGTACCTAAAAGTTGGTTTGTGGTTACCTCGGACTATTTCTATTGAACCTGGAGAAATTACTGAGTGATAACATAGTGGCGACTCCACTGGGGAAGACTAACTTTTTTCTTCAGAAATATTTTACAGGTTCAGATTTGATCTATGATGGTGGACAGTGATCAGACACACAAAGGTTAACATCATCCACCTGGCGACTCCAAATCCATTTCACAATCAAGACTCCACTGAAGAAATGAACCTCAAAGAACAATATGGAAAGATCAGGTTTTCAACTTGGATCTTAATCCAAGACATTATGTTCTTTCTCATTAAGAAAGTTTTTCAATGTATATTGTATTTTATAGAAGATCTTAGATTAGTTTTTAATTATTTTCCTTTGAAGATTGTAAGTAATAATTCTCCTGATCTCTTTGAGTAGCTTTCTTATGAATCTAATGATGATCATTTTCCAATTAAGAAGCCTCAAATAATCAAGACTGATCTTACAATTCCTGTACATATCCTTGTGCCATATAAAGTTCCAGATAGATATAAGCCCCTTATTTTACCTCCCATACTCCATGATTTTCCTAAAAAATACTACAAATTTCTTCCTAGATTTGATGGAGAGAATGATATCACTGCCCAAAAACATATTCAAGGTTTTGAGAATTATTTCGATTTATTTGAGATTGATGAAGATGATGTTAAAATCAGACTTTTTGCTCTTTCTTTGCAAAATAGAATAAATAATTGGTTCAAAAATCTGCCTAATGCTAGCATCTCAAATTTCCAGCAGTTTATCAAAATTTTCCTTGATAGATGGATAATCAAAGTTAATCCTTTTGTGATCATGGAAGAATATAATCAGTTAAAAAGACATCCAAATGAGATAATACAACAATTTTCTGACAAATTAATCAATTTTATTATTCAATGCCAGAAAACATTAGACCTCCTCGTGATTAAGCTCTCTTGCATTATCCAAGTGCCTTTGATCCAGAAATAGAATTTCGGTTAAGAGAAAGAGATCCAAAAACACTTGTACAGATGCAAAACATTGCAGTTGATGTAGAAGTTAATCTGCAAATCAGACAGGAAAAGTTGAAAGCAGAAGAAGAGGAAAAGAAAAACATTGCAGAGGTAAAACTCAACCTTTTGGTAATAAAACTAGATGAAAGAGCACAAGAGATCACTATGAAAGATGAATTTTTTATTCAAAATCACCATGAAGAAGTAGAAGAGGTTGATAGCCATGAACACATTCCTCTTAATTCAAATTATCATAGATCAGAAAATGAATTTACAGATCAATATGAGGAAGAGGAATCTGCTGATCTAATGTGTATGTTTGATGACATTCCTTATCTTGATTATTTGCCTAAGTATGATCATTATGATGATAGTTATGTTCTCCAAACTCAAGCTAACTTTACAAAGCAATTAAAATCTAGTTTGTGGGATGAAGAAAATCAGTTTCAGCAGATTGAAGACAGTGATCAGCCAATACAGATCAACCATGAGAGTGAGGAAGAAAGAGTAGAAAATGTGGAAATAAGTGAAGGTTCTTTACCTCTTTGTTTTGATTCATTTCAGTTCATTAGAGACAACTATCAGGCCATCAATAATCAACAATCTTTAGGAATTGTGATTGACAACAAAGAAGATAATGAAACTATTGATCAAGATTTTTCAGTTTCACAATTGCAGTTATCAGTTCCCATTGAAATAAATAATCAAATGACACAAGAAAGTTCCATACCACTATGTTTTGAACCATTTCAACTTTTAAAGGAAATGTTGTATAACATATTTAATGAAAATGATGAGAAACTTGTTGAAGTTTATAAAGTCTCATGGAAACCTATATGCTATAGGTTGCAGCCATTTTCCCAAGTTTTTTAGGATCCAATAGCAGATATGTTGAATATTGAAGGCATTCAAAGAATTCCTCTATTAACTAACTATGATTTTCAGAATCAAGATGATAAAGGATTCAATAGTCAAACATTACAATCAGTAGGAATATCATCACAAATCTTATCTGAAAGTTTGCAGGGAGATAAATATGAAAATAAAATTTCATATTCATGGTATGGAGGCCATCAAGAACAGATATACAGTTGTTCAGATCAGTTAAACATCAGTGTATATATTTTGGAAGATTCTTTTGTACAGTTTCTAGAGTCAACAAAGGAAATCAAGTATTTTCTTATCCTATCATTTGTTGACAAATTTCTAATAGGTTGCAGAAGTACAGTTTTGATAATCAACAAGAAAATGCAACAAAATCTATCAAAGTACATAATGCTTGAATGGTTGCATTGGCTATTTCATTTTACCTAACCAGCAGTTGAACAGTAGATTGAGTAGGAAGATGAGTGCTAATAAGCTTATAATTTTGAGCATTTTTTTTAGTTTTCAATTTTCAGCTAGTTTTTCATTAAGTTGGTTTGAAATTTTTTTGTGTGTTGTTTTAGTTTCAGATCAGATTTCAGTTTGCAGAAGACAAAAGACACTTACTAAGATCATCAAAGGTCAAAGATGAAGGCAACTGACCTGCTGTTCTTGACTTTTCACCAGGAAAAGCCATCCCCAAGTGGAGCCAGTGTTATGCTCCTATACCAATAGGTGTCATATATCATGATTGACTTGTGGGCTATGTAATATGTTCATACCTTTCCTTGTTGCAAAGGTTTTCCATATTCTCAAAAAATGAAAAAATTTAAAAAATGTAAAGAGGGTATACCCTAAAAGAAAAATCAAAGGGTAAAAAGAATAAAAAATGGCCAAAAAAGTAAAAGAAAATGAACCCCACCAAAAGAAAGGCCAAGGAAAGTGTGCGAGTCTAAATGCCACTACATTTTGCTCTTATGTAAATAAACAAATTGTGTGCAACTAGTATCTTATGCCACACTTTATGAACAGTCAAACAGTTTAAGCTTGGCTAGTTCATTTTCAATTTTATGTTTTAGAGATAGAGAATAAAATCTGACCAAAAAGTTTAATCTTGGCAGATAAGTAGATAGGTAGAGTAAATAAAAGGAGCTCAACAGTTTAATCTGAGCCCTTGGATGTAATAAGTTTAGAATTAGATAGATTTCTACATGTAAAAGAAAAGAAAGCGTGATAAGGGTTGCCAGTCTAAGTGCACCCTAATAAAGAAGAAAAAATGGTAGGTTAAAGTAAATAGGGTAGGTAGATGTTGTTGCAGAATTACATGTGATGGATGATAACTCTAAATGTGTTAATATTTACTTTCATCACAAAGTGCAAGGCAGGCACTACACTGGAAGAATTTCAAGCAAAACAAAGTCAAATTATTAACTTCCCTTTTCATTTTTCCCTAAAAATTTCACTAATTTCCCCTAAGTACTAAGGCATTTGAAAATTAGAGGGGCTCAAGGCATTTCCTTGACTTTTGGAGGGACCGGACCCTCAGCCCAATAATTGAAAAAGCCTAAGTACTTAAAACCATTCATAATGTCATTCATTCACTTCCAAAAAATCTTTTCCAAAGTAAAATCCTATTTTACTTAGGAAAATTGTGCAATATTTCATAAAAACCCTTTTCATTCAAGCATAAGTTAAATACATACTTCTAATGTTTTTATACTTAGCACTTTCCATTCATTTTCATATTAACTTTAACTTTATTATTTAATTCCCTATACGAATCAACCCTTTCCCGTATTATTTTAACTATATAAAACTCCCAAATTATTACATATCCCGCCCCTTTGGTTGAAAAATAACCAAACAAATATGTTAATTGTGATTAATTAGTTGAATCTCCAACTAATTATGATCCCCGCCTCCCCGCCCTATTTAAAAGGGTTAATTAACCCTCATGGTTAATTAATAACCTATCCCACCAATCAAAGTGCCCCCGATATGATTAAATTATATTTAATTTTATTGGGCCCACTCCTTTATTTCCCTGTCATCTCACCTCCCTGACAACCGTTCGATCAACCAGTCCATGATCAACAGCTGTCATCCATATCGCTGCGCCCCCACATCTGAACAATAACGCGCGATGGCCAAGCGGTTTTCCAAACAGTGCCTCGCCACGTGTCGTGAGCTGTATGGAATCGCTGGCCCTCCGCTGAAAACCGCTTGTTGCCAAAAGCAGTGCGATGTATACCGCTTACAGCCCTTCCGCTTATGACAAAACAACCTTTCCTTCTTACGTCATCTGCCATAAATATAAACCCCATGAAACTTTGATTTTGCAAATAAAACAATCAAATGCACATATTTTCATCATTTAATGTAGACAACCAAAGCCACTCCATCGACAAGTTCATCCTCAAAGAAAAGCATTGCCTAAGGTGAAAATTCTTTATGATAGTTTGAAAAATTTGTTTTATCTCGAATATGAGGTAAAAAACTTGTTTCCAATTCAACCTACATTTTTCGTATACACAAACCGATGAGACCCTAAGAAAGCTTCAAAGAACCAGAATACGAGAAGTACAATGGTGTGAAGACATGTTGGACCTTTTGTAAAAAATATCCTTGGATGAATTTTGGTTATTTACTACAGTAAGTAATGATAAAAAGGATAAATATAAAATAAACAGAGAGCATAACAGTTAAAGAGTATCATTGGTTAAAGTGTATCAGGTAAAAGTTATAGTGAAAGTTAAAATGAAGTTACAGAGCAGTCAAAGGTAAACAGTAAAAGTAAATACAGAGGCAATAAAACGGTGAAAAGAGATGAAAATACTTTCACCAACATTGAAGTTTGTCTAAAATTAAAGTAAAACAGTCAAAAGAAGAAAAAAGTGAAAAGATGAAAAAACATAACAAGAAGGAACATTTTTGCAAAAATTTCATTTTTAAGTCATTGTTTTGCGGAAACTATTGTGACCAATCTAAAATGAATTTTTCAAACCTGAAGGAGGTTTATGTTCATAAGATGTCCATCTACAAAACCTATCTCACATTGAATTCATAATCGTAGATACATGCACATCTTTACGTGCCATTTTCGCACTGTAAAAACTCGTTTTACACATATGTTCACAGCCTATTGTGCATAGCTAGAGAGGAATTCTTAGGAAATCGAATCAGGTTTATCTCACCAACATATTAATCCACACAACTTTCACTTTTTACATATCTATTACGGATTGAGAAATAAAAAGATATCATTGGACCCCAAGTTTGCAAGAATTGTTGAGCAGTAATGCACAAAGAAAGGAAGCAAGCAGGGGTGACTTGGATGCCTCATCATCAACTAGGAGTTGGATAAACTTCAAATTCTCATATTTGTCATCACCTATCCATAAAAAATAGTTCCAAATAGATGCATTAGTTTGAGTGTCCTTTACTTAAGTTCTATTTATGTAAAATAGTTGGGGAGATTTGTGAACTAATCTTGATATTTTTTCAAGATATTTTAGTTTAGAATTTGTATAAATACTTCACTCTTGGAAGTATTTTGGGGGTGGATTCTTAGACATTGCTGTAATACTAATTATTTTGGAATAAAGTGTTGTTGTACAAATTTTTTATGGCTAGTTGGATAAGAATTGATGCAAAGGACTTTTCACAAGATTCTTGAGTCAGACAACAGATCAATAAGTCTTCTATCTCTTTTGTTTTAAAGTTTTATACTTGTTTATTATACCATCTATGTTTCATATCTGAATGATAAAAGAAAAAGAGTAATTCAGAAAGTTCTTAAGTGCAATCTGTTTTCAATCGTTGTTATTCTTAATGTTTTCTTCTGAACTAGTATGAACAATGAATTCTTAATTGCTCTTGTTTTCTAGTTTATTCATTTTGATTATTTGGTAAAGAATTCTTAATTTCTCTTTATTAATAATCATTCAAATTCCCTCTTTCGAATATGTTGAAGGATTATCAATTTCCCTTCATCCATTTTGAAGCCCATTCCATCCATTTTAGATCTTTAAATTGTTCCCTATTTGATTACCTTGCCTTGTGAAACCATCCCTTGTTAAGAAACCAAATCTAGTTAAGCCATCTTCTTTGAATCCATTAGCCCAATGGCCTAAACTACTGAGTCCTACCCCTCTGCTATTGAATTCCATCACCCAAAAACAATCAAAATCCCTAAACTTTCATAACTAGCCTAATATCTTTCAAAAACAAAGCTAAAACTTAAAGAGAGAACCCTCTCTGGGTACAAATTGGCTAGATTCTGTACCTAAAATTTGGTTTGTGGTTACCTTGGAATATTTGTCTTGAACCTGGAGAAATTACTGAGTGATAACAGAACAAGTTATGTGCCAAAGCTTTCCACATAAAGAATGGAGAAGCTTTACCATGAAGGCTGGACACAATGTGATCCTTCACACCTTCCAACGGAATCCTTCGACATTTTTATGTCTTCTTTTTCCATGCGTCAAGTGCAGCAGCATCGCTAGAAGCAGGCTTTGGAATTTCTGCATCTATGAACTCCTTCAACCCATTATCATCCAGCACCGCCTCCATCTTGTCCTTCCATGAAATAAAATCTGAAAGGCTCCCCAAGAGCATACCCACTGTGATCCGTTGAAAGACATCGGAATGCTTCAATCTCGACACCAAGAAACACCACCACACCCGACTCCCACCTCAAAGACAAAAATCCAACTCGTTTCAATAATTTAATCTTGCTCCAATGATCAACTTCTCTGATACCATGTAGAAATTATATAACTTATGTGTTATATGTCTAAGATTCTCCTGATCTCACACTATTTTAACTTCATGCAAAATACATAATCTATTCCACCATTGATCATTTGCGGAAATTAAATCAAGATTGCAATGCACACATGAAACAATAATAATTCACACGCATTAACATAGTTGCTTAACGGGAAAGCTTGAAGCTAAAAACCCCAACTATCTGTATATAATATATGTCATAGAGATCATGTAACAATCCTCATAAAAATCTGAACATGTCAAGCTCTCAGTACAATACAATCGCTACACACTAATCAGGCCCGATCTAGCAAATCCATGCACCGATCTCTGCCACCTGCTAGCTTGCCTCTACTGCGCAATCCATGTTGAAGAATGGCTCTGAATGAACTCGAATTGCTCCAAGATTAACTGCGCAATCCTCATTGGCATCTCCACTGAGTGTTGGATGCAATCAATGCATCACTATAGTCACCACTGATAGTCACACTTGCTCTTTCACCTACCTCTCCACTGGTATCCACTGAAACTATCCATGCACTGTAGTTAACTGATGTATTCTTCAGTTTATTAATGAGTTATTATTTAGTGAATTAATTAATAATTAATTCACACCACTCTCACTAGTGTATCAATCAGTTAGACTAGATACAACTAGCTCAATTGTGTTGAATATTGCAACAAGAAACAGTGAAGGAGGCATCCTGAAACATCATTCCTCATCCTAGTTGGAAAGTGATCACCTAAACTAGGTGGGGCCCACACAGGTGATTTTTGTCGCAAAGTCTATTTTTAGACATGTCGATCATATTCTATGAGTTGCGGGATGCTATTTGTGGATGGTTGGTCAAGTTAGAAAAATATATGGATTTCTATTTTTAGACATATTGGGCGGAATCTATTTTTAGATTGCCAGTCTAAAAATAGATATGTCGAATATTATTAGCTCTTAATAATATTTGGACTATAAACATTATCTTATTCTCTTGGAGCACTTCAGCTAAGTGCACAGATGTGGCACAGGAGCTAACAGAAGGAATTACGCTATTCCTAAGGGTTAAGTGGAGCTATTGCATGGATACTTCAGTTAGAACTCATGTGAGAGAGTTTGGTGGAGTTGATTGAGGAAGTTAATGGATTTGTGTTCAGTTTAACTAATCTAAACATAGTTGAGCTAGTTGTATCTAGTCTAACTAATTGATACACTAGTGAGAGTGGTGTGAATTAATTATTAATTAATTCACTAATTATAAACTCATTAATCAACTAAAGAATACATCATTTAACTTCAGTGCATGGACAGTTTCAGTGGAGACCAGTGCAGAGATAGGTGAAAGGGCAAGTATGACTATCAGTTGTGACTATAAGTGATGCATGGTTTGCATCCAACACTCAGTAGAGATGCCTATAAAGACTGCGTGAGCAAGGCTGGGGTAATTCAAACTCATCAAGAGGCATTCTTCAGCAGGGATTGCGCAGTAGAGGCAGGCTATCAAGTGGCAGAGATTGGAGCATGTGTTTTGCTAGATCTAGCTTGATTAGTGTGTAGCAAGTGGAGATTATACTGAGAGCTTGTGAGGAGATTTGTATAATGATTGTTACATGATCTCTATGACATATATAATATACAGATAGTTGGGGGTTTTCAGCTTTAAGCTTTCCCATTACATACTGTGTTCATATGTGTGAATTTTTATGGTTTTAATGTGTGCATGCAATTGATTTTATTTCCGCATATAATGATCAATGGTAGAAGAGATTCTGTATTGTGCATGAAGATAAAATAGTGTGTGATCAGGAGAATCTCGGTGGATAACATATCAGTTATTCAAATTTTCTACATGGTATCAAAGCGATATTGATCATTGGAGCAATTGCAAAACATTGAAGCGGTTGAGTTTTGTGCTGGTGGAATTCGAATTTGCAGCAGTGTTTTCTTGGTGTCGAAGTTGAGATGTCTTTCAACGGATTGCGATTAGAGTATGCCCTTGAGGGCAGCTCGAATTATATTGCATGGAAGGACAGGATGGAGGCGGTGCTGGATGACAATGGGTTGAAGGAGTTCATAGATGCAGAAATTCCAAAACCTACTTCTAGTGATGCTGCCGTACTTGACGCATGGAAAAAGAAGACAGCAAAGTGTCGAAGGATTCTGTTGGAAGGTGTGAAGGATCACATAGTGTCCAGCCTTCATGGTAAAGCTTCTCCATTCTTGATGTGGAAAGATTTGACAGATTTTTTCCAAAGCAAGAGCGACCAGAGGAAGTTGGCGCTCAAGGATAAACTCAGGAAAATAAAAATGGAGAAGAATGACACTATTCCGGTATACTTGACAAAGTTTGTCCACTGCAGGGATGAGCTTGGGAGTGTAGGAGTTAGTGTGGATGATGAGGAATTGGTGAGCTTGGCTCTCCTTGGGCTTCCTAAGAGTTGGCATTCCTATCAGGACTCTGTCAATGATCGGGAGAAATTGCCAGGATGGGAGCGACTTTGGTCGGATCTTGTGCAGGAGGAGATAAGGCAGGATACCAGGGATGGCTCTTCATCAAAGAATGATGATGAAGAGGATTGCGCTTTGGCTGCCAAAGCAAGGAAGGGGAAGGGTAAGAAGAATGCTTCTCAATCCGGTGCGAATGGTAAAGAGCGTGACATGTCCAAAGTGAAGTGTTTTCACTGTCACGAGCATGGCCATTTCGCCACGCATTGTCCACAGAAGAAGAAGAACAAGCAGGCTGTTGGAGCTGCAGCTGGTGAGGCTCTTGCCTCGCAATTTGAGTTGGACTTCTCATTGATCGCACGCATGGTGTCTAGTGCATTGGGATCGGGGTGGTATTTTGATAGTGGCACTTCCTTTCACATGACGGGAGATGTGAATCTTTTCAGTGACTTGGTAAGTATATCCAGCTACGGGAGTTGGGTTACAAATAATACAGAGGTACCAAATAAATTATTATTCTTTAGTGAGTCAGTAAACTCATTTCTTCCTTACAAGATAAGTGCATGTTCAGCTAAAGGAAGAATTAATCAGCTTCAATGTTAGAGATGGGCAGGTCAAGATGTCTTTAGTAATGAAAAGTTTTCCTTCAAAATAAAATAAAATACATACACTCAAATATATTCTAGTATGAAATCAAGGAAAATACACATATTACAAATGCATTAGTCCGAAGATAGGAATTCTATTCAGACGTATAAGAGTGTGGTTGAGAGATTCTCTCAACCACACACTAAACTAGGAGAAACTATATTCTAGCTAATTCCTATTATGTAGGAACAAACTCCTTAAATGGAGAATTACAACCATAGACAAGTAGGAATTAATTATTTCTAACTCCCCCCCTTAATGACTACTTGTCATGATAGTGATTCACAAAGTCTGGTTGTGGTCAAACATAACAAAGAATATGTCGACGTCCATATAAAAGAGCAACCATCTACCGGAATGCATGAGTACCAACTGCTGCAACCGCTAGTCCTGTAGGATGTCCTTCGTATACATGATTCTGTCAACCGTTATCACTGCACATATGTACCTGCAAATCCACCACCATTAGGCAAATTGCATGTGCAGAACCTCCAAAACACACTGCCTCTCTCGGACAGATCCACAACTTCTCCGATCTGCTTCTCCGCAAATCGTCAAACGAAGTTGAGGCTTCCCGCGGATCTTCCAATCTGCCTCTCCCGGATAGGTCCGCAACTTCTCCGATCTGCTTCTCCGCAAATCGTCAAACGAAGATGAGGCTTCCCGCGGACCCCCATGAAGTTGAGTTGGCGTCTTCCTGAATAAAAAATCGTGCACTTCCGCGCCATTCCCGTGATTTGGCGCATTGGCACGAGTATGTACTGAACAGTCGCGCCAATTGTACTTCTCAGCACAACTGTCAGCTAAGAAAGCATTCCAACCCCCTTCTCCTCAGATATCGATCAATCCTCTGAGACTGAGCCAGGTATTACTGCAGTCCACCTGCTCAATTGAGCACAAAGCTCTGCTGAGCACACAACTCTCATGCACACGCGGCCACTCGTGTACATGCGGCCACAAAGGCACTTTTAGCCACGAAGGCAACCAGCCACAAAGGCTCTACAGATGGTTTCTGGATCACCACCAACCATCACTTTACAGTGACAAAAGATGGTTTCAGGCTGACCATAAACCATTACAAAGTGGTTTTAAGATCACCACGAACTTTCAGATGCCTTTACCAGGCTTACATTCCATACTTCACATTTGGAGTTTCTGGGTACATACAATGACCATTACAACAACTGGACTTGCTTATAACATGCTAGGGAGTCTATTCCACAAACCACACTAACTCAAACAAACATCTATTTTGTTGTCCACCATAAACGTTGTCGCTGCTTCATTACCTCATCTTCTCCTACATCCTGGGCATCCTTATCTGTTCAAATAACTTCTTGGAACTCCATGCTTACCCTGTCATTCGTTAGAGTTGCAAATTCTAACAAAATAACTCTGCCTACATTGAGTTAGCTAGGCTCAATAAGGCTCAATAAAAACATGATTCCAAGAAACTACAACATAAAATCTTCAAATTTAATTTCTCTATCTCTGCCCATAGATGATTATTTTCCAAACATACCAGCAGCCATTTTTCACCAACAATACCTGTGAGGGGTCTACTGATAAAGAAACGGATTGACGACTTTTCACCTGAACTCAATGCAGTGCATTCAAACACTGATGATCCAGACATAGGCACACAACCATACGAAGAGAACACAATTTTCCCTTCAAGAACATTAATCCAGGACTCCACGGTCCAATCCTCCGTCGCGTTTCAGTATCCAATTCTCCCAGCATCGCAACATAATGCCACTTCCCCTACTCACAGTATCAAGGCTAGTCACTGCTCTCAAGCATGCCTCCTCATGCTTGCTAACAATCTGCAACATGATCACAATCATCCTTCAATCTCTGATGTAGCTCCAATTGATGTCGTTTTCACTGTCATGTGTTCATCATTCCCTGCAAATTTGCTTAGTGCTGGAATGACCAGTTCCAACACACACTCAAAATTGTGACAATAGTCGGTCATACTACTGTCCCCAATTTCATTGTCATGACAGTTAATCAATACATTGCAACATCATCAGAGAATTAAAAAATACATTTCGACAATGGCATAAACTTCTATATATATCGAGCAGCTCCAACACCCAAACAGTCTTCAACACAATGGCCACACAAACTCTCTGCAATCTTGATTCCAAGCAGTTTATTTTCATATATGAATGAAGCACAACCTCCATTAATCGAACAGCCTTCACCAGATGATACTCACCATTTTCTTCTGCCTCTCCACAATGACCTCCATATCTCCGCCCCGTACACCGCAGTGCCATATACTTGCAATTATCCGCCGCTTTTGTCACGTGAGGCTGCGGTTTTTTGAAAATTTTTGCGCCTCCGTGGGCGACTATGAGGTTGGGTTCAAACCTGCGACGAATCTAAAAAAAAATCCTCGCCGCCCACAAAGTCACGTTCAAACTAATTTAATTCTCATAGTGCAGAATGTCATGTCCCTATTAATCCAATGCAGCATTTTTTTTACAACAGTGACCTCAGCTTGAACATGATCAGGTACGCATTCAATTACCACAAGTTCTCCACTCATGTACAGACCCAAGCGTCAGTCCTTTGACAAATTTTTGATGATTTCAAAACTTCAGGCTGAAGACAATCATTTCATAGGAAGAAATCAGCTCTATCACAGAAAATTTTCAATGTTAGAGGGCGAGTTACCGTGTTTCTTTAACCTCTTCAACTCAAATTATACTGCTCAGAAATCCAAGATAGCACTGAGACAAAGTATCGTTCCCATACATT